>CM024764.1:52452408-52652408 GCA_014218235.1 Colocasia esculenta | reverse complement strand
TTAGTTTATGCTTGAATGTTGGTTGTTATTTGTTAGTTAGAGCTTATGAAGGTGTGTTGCAGGAGAGAGCTGATGTATGGTGGTCCTCCCTACTGCGTACGCGCTTTGAGGACGGAGCAGTAGATGTGGCGTGGGACGCGTTCGTGAGGCTCTTCCGAGCCAAGTTCGTCCCCGAGCACGTCCAGGACAAGATGGAGCAAGAATTCCTTTCCCTGACGCAAGGATCAATGACCGTCCTGGAATACGAGGCAAGGTTTTCTGAACTCTCTAAATATGCACCGCACATAGTAGAGGATGAGCGCAGGAAGACCAAGAAGTTCGTGATGGGTCTCAAACCATCCCTGAGGACGAGGCTCGTGGCGTTCGACCACCGCACGCTAGACGAGGCCCTCAGCGCAGCCTGCAGACAGGAGGGAGAAATGGAGCAGTATCTAGAGGAGAAGAAGGCTTCGCAGAAGAGGCCGGCAGCGACTTTCCAGCGGCAAGACAAGAGGAAGACGGTGTACCAACACCGCAGAAACAAGTGGCAGTCAGCAACTATCAGGTACCCTCTGTACGTTCCCCCGGTGCGAAGAAGGAGTGTCCCCATTGTGGGAAGACCCATGGAGGTTCGGAGTGTTGGTTAATAGCGGGTAGATGCCTAAAGTGTGGGAGCAGCGACCACAAGATCAAGGATTGCCCGAGGCTTCAGCAGGAAGCTCAGCGAGGAGCGCCAGTACCAGCAGTAGCGGCAGCCGCGCCAGCTACAGGACGACCAGGAAGGCCTCGAGCCCCAGCTCGAGTGTTTGCTTTAGCTCGTGAGGACGCCGAGCAGGCGGAGCATGTCACCAAGGTACAGTTTTACTTTTCGGTGTGCACGCTCGGTTTTGTTTGATACGGGTGCTACTCACTCGTTCATTTCCGAGCGGTTCGCTAGGCAGTTAGCCCTAGAGTCAGGCATAGAGTCTGAGGAGTTAGAGGTCCCTTTGTCTGTGCACACCCCTGCGGGCACGGTATCGACTAGGAAGTGCATTCCGTCGTTACCTGTGTGCATTGAGGATAGATTCCTAGATGGGTGTTTCTTCTTGCTAAAGATGAAGGACTATGATTGTATCTTTGGTCTGGATTGGCTAGAGGAGCACTATGCGTTAGTGGATTGTCGTAGAAGGAAGATTGTGTTCCGCATTCCTGGCGAGGACGAGTTCTCTCATCCCTTGCCAAAAAACTTAGCGGGAAAGTTAGTCATCTCTGCCATGAAGGCGATGCGTATGGTGAACAAGGGTTGTGACGCATTTCTTGCCAGCGTTATGCTAGTACCCGATGCTGGTTCGTCACTGACTCTTGCAGAGATCGATGTGGTGCAGGACTTTCCAGATGTCTTTCCCGATGACTTGTCTGGATTGCCACCGGATAGGGAGATAGAGTTCACTATAGAGTTGCTTCCAGGCACCTCTCCTATCTCGAAGGCCCCATATCGGATGGCCCCTGCAGAATTAGCCGAGTTGAGGAAGCAATTGCAGGAATTGCTCGATAAGGGATTTATTCGCCCCAGTGTTTCCCCTTGGGGCGCGCCTGTATTATTCGTCAAGAAGAAAGACGGGTCACTTCGGTTGTGCATCGATTATAGGAAGCTAAACCAGGTGACTGTGAAGAACAGGTATCCCTTACCTCGGATTGATGATCTGTTTGACCAGTTGCGAGAGGCATCAGTCTTTTCCAAGATTGACTTGCGATCTGGTTATCATCAGTTGAAGATTAGAGTGAGGATGTGTCCAAGACGGCATTTAGAACCCGTTATGGACATTATGAGTTTTTGGTTCTTCCCTTCGGATTGACCAACGCCCCTGCAGCGTTCATGGATCTCATGAACCGGGTGTTTAGTCCGTATCTAGATAGCTTTGTTGTTGTGTTTATTGATGACGTGTTGGTCTATTCTCCGGATGAGACCACACATCGTCAGCATTTGAGGTTAGTCTTAGAGGTTCTCCGTGAGCACAAACTGTATGCAAAGTACAGCAAGTGCGAGTTCTGGTTGCGCGAGGTTCACTTTCTCGGGCATGTTATCTCCGGCGCTGGTGTAGCTGTTGATCCAGCAAAGATCCAGGCAGTTATGGATTGGGATGTTCCCAAGACTCCTTCGGAGATTCGTAGTTTCCTTGGGTTAGCTGGTTACTATCGGCGATTCATTGAGGGTTTCTCATCCATCGCCGCCCCTATGACAAAGCTGACCAGAAAGGGTGAGAAGTTTGTATGGTCTGAGGCATGTGAGCGCAGCTTTCAGCTATTGAAGGCTAAGCTTACTTCTGCTCCGGTATTGGTATTGCCCAGTGGTCTAGAAGGCTTTGCCATTTATACGGATGCATCTCGGATTGGTTTAGGCTGTGTGCTCATGCAGCAAGAGAGGGTAGTAGCTTATGCTTCTCGTCAGTTGAAGGAGCATGAGAGGAACTATCCGACTCATGATTTAGAGCTAGCAGCTGTGGTTCATGCACTAAAGATCTGGAGGCACTATCTTTATGGTGTCAGATTTGAGGTGTTTACCGACCACAAGAGCTTGAGGTATCTTTTCTCCCAAAAGGAATTAAACCTGAGGCAGAGAAGATGGATTGAGTTCTTGAAGGACTATGACTTCGACCTTCAGTATCATCCTGGAAAGGCGAACGTCGTAGCGGATGCTCTTAGTAGGAAGAGGTCTTCGCTCCAGCAGGATTGGAAGATGTTGGAGGATGCAGCGTGCTCTATGACCGAGTTAGAGCCATCGTTGTGTCAGGCTTTTGTAGCTCAGCTATCCCTTAGATCCTCAGTCTTGGATGAGGTGATTGAGCAGCAGAAAGCCGATCCTAGATTGTTAGAGTTAGTGGGTAAGGCGGGCATTGCTCGTGATGAGGACGGTGTGATTAGATTTCAGCACCGCGTTTGTGTCCCCGATGTAGTAGATGTCCGTGAGCATGTGTTAGCGGAGGCTCATAGATCGCGATTCTCTATTCATCCGGGTAACACTAAGATGTATCAAGACCTGAAGAGATCATTTTGGTGGTCCGGCATGAAGAAGGATGTTGCGGATTATGTGTCTAGATGTCTAGTATGTCAGCAGGTGAAAGCCGAGCGGCAGCGACCATCCGGCCTTATGCAGAGGATGGATATCCCCGTATGGAAGTGGGAAGCTGTCACTATGGATTTCGTATCGGGTTTGCCTCGATCTAGAAGGGGCAATGACTCGATTTGGGTAGTTGTAGATAGATTCTCGAAGACTGCTCATTTCTTACCTATGAAGAAGAAGCAGTCAGTAGAGAGCTTAGCTAGATTGTATGTTAGCGGTATCGTTAGATTGCATGGTGTGCCGAAGTCGATCATTTCGGATCGAGATCCGAGATTTACTTCGAGATTGTGGAAGGGTCTTCAGGATGCGTTAGGTTCGGAGCTTAAGCTCAGTTCGGCGTTTCATCCCCAGACCGATGGACAGTCCGAGAGGACTATCCAGACGCTCGAGGATATGTTGAGAGCGTGTGTTCTGGATTGGAAGGATGATTGGGAGCGTCATTTACCTCTTGTGGAGTTCGCATACAACAACAGCTTTCATGCTAGTATTGGAATGGCTCCATTCGAGGCGTTGTATGGTAGGCCCTGCAGATCTCCTTTATGTTGGGAGGAGACTGGTGATAGGCAGTTGATCGGACCGGAGTTGGTTCAGGAAACTTCGGATAAGATTCAGCTTATCAGGAAAAGGCTTGTTGCGGCACAGGATAGGCAGAAGAGTTATGCCGACAACAGGAGGAAGGATTTGGAGTTCGAGGTTGGCGATCATGTCTTCTTGAAGATATCGCCTACTCGTGGAGTTGTCAGATTTGGCAGGCATAGCAAGCTAAGCCCTAGGTTCATTGGGCCATATGAGATTCTCAGACGTTTGGGCAACGTGGCGTACGAGCTAGCTTTACCCCCAGCTTTGGCTAGCGTTCACCCGGTATTCCACGTATCTATGCTCAGAAGTATGTCCGAGATCCGTCTCATGTGATTAGTCATGAGCCAGTGGAGATCCAGCCAGATCTTTCGTATGTCGAGCAGCCAGTAGCCATTCTTGACCGGAAGGTTCAGCATCTCCGGAACAAGAGTATCGCGTCGGTGAAAGTTCTATGGCGGAACTTTCACGTGAGGAGGCTACGTGGGAGCTTGAGGATGCGATGAAGAAGAAGTATCCCCTTTTGTTTGAGTAGTGTCGTTCTAACTTCGAGGACGAAGTTTTCTTTAAGGGGGAGAGGGTGTAAGACCCTCGAATTTTCCGTCATATTTTTCGTATTTATGTGTGTATATTGTGTTGAGTACGTATGTACGTATTTACGTGGATATTAAAATAGTATAAATACGTGTACATGTGTTTATATTAAACGTAAATAATGTATGTATTACATGATGATAGTGTGAATATAATACCATGTACATATGGCATGTATAGAAGCTTGGTATGCATGGTTTTCTGCATAAATTAGGGTTCTGGCCGCAGGACCTTTTGGCGTCAATCCCCAGGCCGTTGAGGTGGTGTCAGCGTCCAACCCTGGACGCCAACACTAACTCCGGCGTCCAGCGATCTGGACGCCAACTTCTCTGGCCTGCATGCGCAGCAGAGCTGCTGTCTTCTGAAGCAAGGCATGGCAACCATTGGGGGGATGTCCCCCAACGGCTCTAAGCTGTCTAATCAGTATGGTGAGTGGGTGAGGGCCTCTCCTACACCCTGAACCCGAAATGGTCTCTCCCCACTTCTCATTTCACCCTTGCAAGAGGAGAGAAGAGGAGAGAAAACCCTAGAGCACTCTGTGAGAAAACCCCACTTTTGAACCCCCAAATCCGACCCCTTGGAGGTTCATTTGAAGATCTTCTGCATCAAGGAGGAAGCTGAAGCATAGGGGAAGGCCTCCCCATCATCCCCTCGGCGTGGAGATCAACCAGAAGCTCGGAGGAAGGCGATCTTGGAGGTGCTTCTGCAACTTCTTGGAACTGCCCAAGGAGGTCTTCTTCGAGCTATAAAACTCTTGGAGGATTTTTAGAGAGGCAAGTGACCTATCTGGTATCCCCGTATGAGTCTAGGAGGTTTTTATGATTTTTATGGAATTTCCCTCGAGTCCTAGATCCTCCATTTCACCCAAATTTCAGAGCTCGGGTCTGTGTTTCTGCACAGACCTGAGTAAACGGATGATCTTGGCGTCCATCGACCCTGCCGCTGACTCTGAGTCAGCGGCCAGAGACCGCCGTCTAGTTCTTCAGGACAGAACAATGAGCTGTTCTGTCCCTCTTATACGATAATTTCGTTATGATTTTCGTGATGAGGATATATGGTATCCCTATAAGCTATGCATATTGTGCATTTTGGTTGTGGATGTATGTGAGTTGTGTTGGCAAATGTGGGATAATAATATCTTGTAAACATGTGAGCATGACTTGTAGACCATTTTGCAAAAACCATGATTCAGGATTTAGATTAATGTGAATGCCTTGATTTCGGTTTAATCATGAAGATTGTGGGTCAGCATGTGTGTTTGCAAATTTAGGAAACTTATCCATGATTGTGCAATTTGTTAATAGTTTCGGTTCGATAGAATAGAAGCATGTAAAAATGGTTTGTGGTAACGGATTTATAGATGTATGAATTAGGATGATGTTGTATTCTGAAATCATGCATTAGTGTTTCTGTGCAAAACAGTAAGTGGGAGAATTTCAAATGTGTTAGACCCATGTTAGCATAAGTTGTGAATAATATGCTAATTAGGTGTTTGATTTTCTGTAAATCCTATGTAGCTCAGAAAAATCTGAAAAATTGAGGGTATGATTTTGAACCCGAAAACAGCATGTGGTTAAAATTTCAGGTTAATTGGAACAGTAAATAAAAAGTTATGTGTTTCATGTGAATTGTGAATAATTCGTACATATGATAGTAATGTGATTTTATTTTGTTTAAACCAGCATGATTGGTGTGTTTACTATGTGTTGAATCTTGAAAACTCTGTAGTACCATGTTAGGAAAACAGAGGTGTTCATGTGAGTAAGAAAGTGTGAATGAAATGAAGAGTGCCAAGTGTAAAACCATGTGTAAAACGTTAAATGTGTAAAAGTGTAAACTGTGCCAATGTGATACTGCTTCCGAGAAGGCAGTGGAGCTGTATCAGGGAAAAGTCCCCCTGAGAAAGTTTATTGTGTTAAGTGACCCTAAGGGCATTAGGGGGAAATCCTGGAGGTGGACAAGTACCACTGGTTAGGGTGGAGACTTGTTCTCCCGGTCTACGCAGTCCAAGAGTCACCATTGAATTGCCTAGATGGTGTCTATGTGTTATGTGATGTGAATGTGTCCTTCTTTGGTAGTTTGGACTATGTGTCACGGCACCTAAAATATGTGTAAAGTGTAATGTGTAAAGTGTATGTGACCATGTGTAAATGTGTAAGTGATATGTGAATGTGCATGTGTAAAGTGTAACCATGTGAAAAGAGGAAATTGTGTAAAAAGAAAATGTGAAATTCTAGATGTGTAAAATGTGTATTGAAATCGTGAGGCTAAATCTGAAACCGTATGAATTCAGCAAACGCATGTTAGCAATTCCATGTTTATGTGTGCAAAGTGTTTAGAATCCATGATTTGGAACAATTAATGAGTATGTGTGCAAAGTGGCATGATGGATTGTTCATATGTTATGTTCTAAGCCACATTGTAGCTTTCATGTGTAGGTTTATAGTCTTTGAACCATGCGAAATCAGCAACCTAAAGCATATGAAAAAGTTATGTAGGTATTAAGAACATGTGGCATCCATGCTAACTATGTTCCCCGTTCGTGTATGTAAATTGTCCATGTTGATAACTCTCATGTTTGGTTCTTTATAAGGTTAAAGTTCATAAGTGAATGGATTAGAGACCATGTGATAGGTGAATGTTATATTTTTGAAATCTGAAAGCATGCGTTATGTATAAAATTGTAGAACTTCATGATAGGTTGAAAATTAAATGGACTAGCATGCTATATGTTGCTAATTGTATATGTGCTTGTAGAAACCACTAGACTTGTACGTGTATATCATACATAGTGTTACTTGCTGAGTCCCTGGACTCACTCCTTGCTTCGGCGTACAGGTCTAGTTGGTGACACCGTACCCTCGGAGGAGGCAGCAGAGACGGACTCCGAGCGTGGAGACTAGCCAGCTTTTGAGATCCTTGTGATTGTGTGTACTTCTTAGTATGTACTTGGACATTGTATTAGAACTATCATTAAAAGAATGTAATATGTGGACATTTTGTATCTCTATTTCAGTAATTTAAATCATGTGAATTTTAGTTCCTTTTTGCAAATTGTAAACTGCATGTATGTTTAATGTGGATGATGAATGAATGGAGATAGTTCTCTTTTACTTCCGCTACTCTGTTATATATATTCGCGTGTATCTCAGCTGTTTGTATCGTTGGGTAAATGTCCCACTGTGAGGACTCTCGCTATACCGACGTGGGTTGGTATAACCGTACCGGTGTAACGAGGGCCGTCACAATCAACGACAGCCCTACCTGTCTCTTATTTATTGTTGATATGCTTGTAGATACCTGACAAGATTTATCTGTACAACGTTGGACACAAAAGATACAAGATATCAAAATATTTCTTTGGCGTGTACTAAAGGATAAAAGACTGAAGATCAAAAGCTTCCTTGCAGACCAGTCTAACGTACACCAGAATGAGAGACAACGGATCTTTAACGTTCAAATTTCAAGTAGAAGCTTAAATACAAGACTACAAGACTGAGAAGAAAGGACTTTTGAAGAGAACAACATTCTGTGATAGAGAATGGCCAATCCTTCAAGTCTTCAGTAGTTCAAACAAGAGCGAAGCACTCCATTCCAATAGATCTTAGCTCTTTAGCTCTCTGTGTTGAAAAAGAAATTCCTGTGAGAGCTAGTGAAGTCTTTGAGAGAAACCAGTGTCAAAATCCTTTCTCTCTCGAGGCTTGTTTGCTTCAGATTGTAGCTGTTTGAGCTAGTTCCTGAAGCTTGTTTTTGTGCTTACTTTTATTAGTTTTATTCCCTTCTGTGTGAAGGAAGACCTGGTGGTATCCAGGGCTAGTTTATTCCCTTCTGTGTGAAGGAAGACCTAGTGGTATCCAGGGTGGTTGTATTCCCTTCAGGTTGAAGGAAGACCAGTTGAGGCTGGGTGTAAGGATCCGTGAGGGGGATAGTACCCTTGATAGTGATATCTGAGGTATTGCTCAGGGACTGGACGTAGGTCTCCTGTGGAAAGGAGTTCCGAACTAGGATAAAATCCTTGTGTCTTGTGGCTGTGTTTTGTGCGTTTGCTGTTTCATTCCCTCTAACTCTAACCTTCGTTTAAGTTGTTGTGTAATCTTTTTCACCCCCCCTCTGGGCTAGCTAGCTGGGCAACACCTTAGACTCTTATCATGTTTATTTGAAAATTTTATAACAAAACCTTACTCAATTTTTATATTTTTATGTGAAAAATACTATTTTGATATAATCATTATAATTTTGTTATCTCAAATAAGACTTTTGCTTCATGCACCATTAATAGCATGTTACTTCTATGTGACATAAATTATCTAATAGTAGAGAAAAATTAATTGTCCGGCAACTGGACAACCTAGTTAAACGCCCTCAGACATAATCTTTGGGGTTCTATAGGCACCATGATGACATGGACCCTTCAGGATTATACTTGGGGCCGGATAATATAGTTGTTCGATCATCAGACAGCAAGTAGTTCTCTTAATAACAAAGTGCATTTGTCTTATCTTACAACTTATTTTTTACCTCGTATGAGCCACTTTTGTAAGAGTTATGACATGAGTTAAACAATGTTAACTTCAATTTGACCTAAAAAATTATTTAAAATGATAATATGGTTAATCTGAGTTAAAATAAGTTACATGATAATTAATTCTATTTAATTGAAGATAAAATAGAGTAGAGTTAAATATAAAAGTCTTGCAACAAAAGTGATGTGAATTACGACAAAATAATTCTATTGGTTGACAGTATGTGACATGACCGTTCTATCTTTATCTTCCATGAGCTAATGAGATGACAGAGTTAGATCAGGCCTGTAATATATTTGAATGACCAGAATCACCACACTTGGTATCAGAGTAGAGTATAATAAGAATATAAGAAGATAAATAGATTATCATATCCTCATAACATAATTTGAGTTCATTGTTGACACATGATACATTGAACCATCCTCGGCATCTTCAACCCTAATATGTGATATATCACATCTTTCAGACATAAAGTTATTTTAATATTTGAATTTCTATATTTTCCAATTAATTAAATCTTTTTGTAGTTGTAGAAAAATTAATATACGTGCCCTTTGTAAATTAAGTTGTTTATTGTCATATATTATTTGTAACTTAATCATTCAACGACTCTATATAAATGTCATTTATGGTCGAACATTTCTCACTAAAATTAACATATTTTTCATATTTATCAATTTTGAGACAACTATATCATATATATGTAGCCACATTAAATGTAAAAACAATGTAAAAGTTTCTATTTTGCCATGCTTCTCTGCCTCTCTTTCTCTTTCGTGGACTTTTTATTTGTTAGAATAAAATATATTAATCTATATTTAAAATAGTGATCATTATTTAATATCTGGACCATAACTTTAGTAGTTATTTTTCCTGAAATTCTTTCTATTTAATCCAAGTACAATTTTAACTTTGAGGAGGTTAAACAAAATTTGTGTTATATATCTTTTTGTATATAAGTAGTTCTATTTTATTTATAATTACAAGCAATGACATAGTAGATTCTATTTAGATATCTTTTGTGATCTTCCATCCATATCATTAAAACAAATATATTTTCATGTCGTTCATTTCCAACAAAAAATATTTGGAGGCATTCTATATAAGTTTTGTATTTTCAGATAATTTTTTTTTATTCTAGTCTATACTTTAGTGGTATATGCATACTTAGAGGTGTAATTTAAAATTCAGATATGCTTCACAAAATAATCACACATATATATATATATATATATATATATATATAGTTTTCCCATTTTATGTCCTATTTGTTAGATTGTGTTTGGAAATATTGATGAATTAAATAAGAAATCTGAGGTTACATCTTAATCTTAATTATATAGTGCAAAAGTCATAGTATTGACTTACGTTATTATTTAGTTGGTGGATAAAAATTAACTATTGACTGAACTATCACTTCTTTCAAAGATTTAATTTTTACAAGTATGAAGATAATTTAAAATAACTTAAAATATACAATATAATAAACTAGCAAGAAATGATATAAAAGTAGAATCATTATGATGTCTAATGCTATATAGTAAATGATAAAAATAATAAAATAATAACATAATAAAATAAAGCATGTTTAAATATAAATATGCAACAAAATAATATAATCTAATATTTTAATTAATTAATATTTATCAAATATCACTAAAATCAGAATCAACGAAGCAAATTTATTTTTAAAAGGTGTTACGTAATAATGACTATTTTAACACATTTGCACACAAGAATATGTGTAATTAATAATTTTTAAAAATAATAAAATAAAGCATGTTTGAATATAAATATGTAAAAAATAATATAATCTAACATTTTAATTAATTAATATTTATCAAATACCACTCAAGTCAGAATCAACGAAGCAAATTTATTTTTAAAAGGTGTTACATAATAATGACTATTTTAACACATATGCACACAAGAATATATGTAATTATTAATTTTTATTTTTACATAATACTCTCACAATATTTTTTTAAAAGAAAATATGCTCATAATAAAAACATTTAAAATATAAAAAATTTATATGACACACATGCATTTTATATAACATTTTTTATCATCTTTAATTGAAAAAATAAAAAAGACACATGATGTGTTTATTTAATTAGTCTTTTAAAAAGACGAGAAGTAAGTATTACTTTACTTTTATTATTCTATACTCGATGATGTAATAATTACACGTCCCTCTTATTAGGAAGACCTATACCCAATTCTTGTAAAAAATTTTCTCTATGTAGTTTCAAACTCTTTGTTTTGATTACACTGTCTATCAAAAAAACATTTATTCAAATTTCAACTATTATTGAGATATTTTTAGAATTAATTTTATTTACTCTTCTAATTACTTCGTAGACTCAAAAGTTACTTATATAGTTTTAAAATTCTTTAATTTCAATTTAATATCTCAAATTTTAACTGATTTAACTCTCTTAACTATATTGCTCAATCATAATATCTCATTTTCAACTTTTCACGTTAACATTGAAAGTCAAAATAAACTAAAATGAAAAGGAATATTTGTTATCAATACAATGAATAATAAGTAATTTATCTAAAAACATATGCGGACGGGTTACTGGGGTCCACACAGATATACACTCCACAATTCATATGTATCTGTGGGCAAGTGGCACACTAAATAATAAATATTTTTCAAAATTAAAAATTTCAAACTAGTCCGATTGCCAAGTCGGCCTTGTTGCCAAGTCCACCACTCCGCCTTGACCTCATCGCCAAACCGGATCAGCCCCGAATCCGATTCGAGAACGACTCGGACCGTCCGGGTCAATCCGACTTCCGCGTTGTCCCGGTTCATTTCGTTGACTTACGAACCCGTGAATCCCGCGTCTCCTGGTTGGGATAACCCCTTTCCCCTTCCACGGTTCCACCGCGTTCGTCCCCTCGCCTCGCCTCGATCTGCTTCCCCTTTCTTGCTCTTCTTCTTCTTCTTCCTCGATTCGATTCTTCCCTGTTTCTTGCACTCTGCCATCGAAGAGGAACCCTGATCTTTGCAGATCTTTGAGAGCTGCAGATCCACAAATCCCTAGTTGCCATGGGGAACACGGAGAAGCTGATGAACCAGATCATGGAGCTCAAGTTCACCGCGAAGAGCCTACAGCGGCAGTCGCGCAAGTGCGAGAAGGACGAGAAGTCGGAGAAGCTCAAGGTGAAGAAGGCGATCGAGAAGGGGAACATGGATGGCGCCCGGATCTACGCCGAGAACGCCATCCGCAAGCGCAACGAGCAGATGAACTACCTCCGCCTCGCCTCCCGCCTCGACGCCGTCGTCGCCCGCCTCGACACCCAGGCCAAGATGCAGGCTATCGGCAAGTCCATGGGGTCCATCGTCAAGTCCCTTGACTCCGCGCTTGCCACCGGTAACCTCCAGAAGATGTCCGAGACCATGGACCAGTTTGAGAAGCAGTTCGTCAACATGGAGGTCCAGGCGGAGTTCATGGAGAGCTCCATGGCGGGGTCCACCAGCCTGTCCACGCCGGAGGGCGAGGTCAACAGCCTGATGCAGCAGGTGGCCGACGACTACGGGCTGGAGGTCTCGGTGGGGCTCCCCCAGGCCGCGGCACACGCGATCCCGGCCAAGGAGAAGGAGAAGGTGGACGAGGACGATCTCTCGAGGCGCCTGGCTGATCTGAGGGCCAGGGGTTAGAGCAGGTGGAAGCAGGAGTCTTCCTGTGTGCGGGGAAGGGCGACCCCTTATGTCTGCAAAGGTGCGACTCTAATTGTCT
Organism: Colocasia esculenta; assembly: GCA_014218235.1. Classification (NCBI taxonomy): domain Eukaryota; kingdom Viridiplantae; phylum Streptophyta; class Magnoliopsida; order Alismatales; family Araceae; genus Colocasia; species Colocasia esculenta. The sequence continues at coordinate 52,639,878 of CM024764.1, read as the reverse complement.
CAATAATAACTGCGTTTAACACAGTCCCCGGGTTTAATACAGTGATCTTGGTCAAGAGATGGAATGCATCTGCAGGATTATCATCTTCATCATGTAATAGTGGACGGGTTGTTTGCGTGTGGACTGCTGTGAAATCATCTTACTGTTATAATGATTACAATTTGCATCCATGATTATGGTACAAAATGCTTCTTTGTTGTCCCTTCTCTTATGATGATTATATTTTGTAATCATGCTGTGTACTAAAAGATCTATATGCCATTTTGGGAGCTTTCTGAATCTGATCATTAACGTTGAGACGTTCTGAAATTAATATAGTGTGCGAATATGGTGGGGATCGTGCCTAGTTGCCAGCCTAAGCTTGTGTTTCTTAGAGGAAGGAAACGTCGGAGAGTTCATATTCTCTTTGAATAGGTTCTTTTTTGTTTCTAGTATGACGATTGTATGATTAGATTTGATCGGTGGGTCACGGATCTTTTTTTAAAGTCCACTCTTCCATTTTTATATTAAAGAAGCATTCTCATGAACCGTGCCTGGTAAAGAAGATTATTGAAAAGCCATGGGGGCAGTGGCGGATCCTCAAACTTAATCCAGTGGGGTCACTTGAGTATAGGGGGGTCACCTTAAAAGTCAGTGGGGTCACCTTACATAAGATTACATAAAAATTTGACTTACATAAACAAAAAAAAAAGGAACTCTTTAAGACCCTCTTCCAAGTCAGTGGGGTCACGTGACCCCACTGACTATAAGGAGGGTCCGCCACTGCATGGGGGGTATGGAGAAGTTTGGTGGATTTGCTTTGTGTAATGGGAGGAGGATGAGAGTGACATCACGAGGGAGTTCGGAGGAGCAAGAAAAGCCACGAGGCTGTGGTGTGTGGCTAGGGTACTGCTACAGGATACGACCTCATGGTGATAGTAGCGGAGAAGAAGACAAATCTACATTGGCAAGAAGGACCCAATTGCCGGCAGCATTCGGTAGTCCAGCAACCTTTTTGTTTTTGGAACAGGCAATGGTCCCATTTGAAGATTAGATGGTCCGGTGGTTAATCTTTCTTGCCACCCTCTGTTTGCTGGAAGGAGGACGGGTTAGGCTGTTTTTTTAGAGGCATGTCACGTCATGAACATGCTGTTTTGATGCTATGTAGTGCTTGAATGTAGGAGTGGGCTGTTGTTTTTGTTATGTTCATCTTCTTGTATATGGGTGGGGTGTGTTTTTTTGATGTGTCTCACCTATACTTGTACATTCTATTTCTATTTCATTAATATATATGTTGTACCATCCACTTTCAGAAAAAAAGAAGATTATTGAAAGTTTATTCAACAGGAAAAGGATTAATTTTTGTTCCCTAATTGTGCATGTGTCCATGATCAGTCAAATACCAGTTAATGATCATGATATTGGTTCAAGTATTGCTAAATCTTTACAAATCCTTTTATTCTGGGCCAAATTAGCTAACGGGAACCAAATACTTCCTGCTTCAGTTTCTGTAGTACTTCCAAGTGATATACTCCCATAATGTAGTCTCATCCAAACCAAGCTCCCATAACCATCTAGCAAGCAAAACCTCCTTGTAATCAGTAGTGCTGACTTGGCATACTCTACTATCTTCCTTCTTTCTGCAACCATACCCCAATTAATCAACTGCGAACCAGATCTTTCCAGCTTGGCTCTTTTCAGAGGAAGAGGCAAGATAGTTGGGTGGATGAATGCTCGCAGCCCAAGAATTCTGCTTCAAGTTCATTCTTTTCTTCCAGAAAATTCACATACACTGCCTAGTTTTGATTCCTGCACCAGCTTCCAACGTCATCAGATTCTTAATATTACCCAATTCAAGGTACTTCTCTGTGGTGCATAATAGGGTATTATCAGCATACCGAAGGTGTATTATCTTCATTTAATTCCTTCATATGGAAACTCTTTTAATTGAGTTTTACTCCATAGTCCTCCAGTCTACATCTTACTGAAGTTTTGACTAACAAGGACAAAAACGTAAATTGTATGCTTCAGCACAGCCCACCTGAGCTGTGGAGTGGCCTCGTGGTTTCTCATTAATCAGCACTCCTGGTTGTTGGTTTATTTGTAAGAAAGAAGAATAAACGCATATGCCCTTTGATCTTTTTTAAAGAAAAGTTGCCCAAAAGATACCTAGAAAAAGCCAGAACCCTCAAGATAAAACCAGAAAGCCCAAAGAAATCTCTTTCATACATCATTAAAAAATATTACTCTGGCAACCTAAGGACCACTTTGATGCATGTGGTAGAACACAAATTCAGATGGAAGTTGATTGAGATCTTGCTGTAATTTTTTTGCTATAAATAAGAATGGATTTCAACTAGTGATGGCAATTTCTTGCTGAAAAAGAACTTCTTGCTATGCCTTCTTCCTCATTCACAAGTAGTGGCATGAGACCTACCATTTTCTGTCCTGAAGCTGTCTAGCTTGAGATTGTTATTTCTCTAGCGTTAAGTTGTGCAGCATGAAGCAATGATATCTTCATCCTCAGATAGCATTTAATTCTTTTTGTCTTTTTGATTTTCTTCCTGCAAATCTGTTTTTCCCCCACTCTTCTTTTATGTTTATCATCTCCCTCTGCTCTTTTTTCACCTATGGTCATTGTCTTCCTTCATTCATCATAGGGGGAGAAAATAAAAAGAAAAGGACAAGGAAAGAAGTGTTTTCTTCTTCTTTGCCTTTGTTGTGATTTTCCTTGTTCATATAGGTTATGCAGAGTTCTTTCCCCCACTCTTCTTTTATGTTTATCATCTCCCTCTGCTCTTTTTTCACCTATGGTCATTGTCTTCCTTCATTCATCATAGGGGGAGAAAATAAAAAGAAAAGGACAAGGAAAGAAGTGTTTTCTTCTTCTTTGCCTTTGTTGTGATTTTCCTTGTCCATATAGGTTATGCAGAGTTCTTTCTTCCCTTACATTATCATCTCCTCCTACAGCTGCCTAAAGAATTGTCTTCTGAAAGAAGTGCAGAGAAAAAAAGAAAGATAATTGCAACAGAAGAATTCAGGAGGAGTTGGGTCCAGTTGCCAATGTCGTTCACTGTTGACATAGTTGGTCACTGTCATCACTTTCCTCCCCTCCATTTCAGGTGCCAGCTGCAAGTTCTTCTGTGTATGCTGCGGTGCTGCCCTTTATTTTTCTTTTCTCCATATTTTCTTCCCATGTAATTCTGCTGGTGTCATATTCAGCGAGATAGAATATGGCAAAAAACCACCACTTAGCCTGCCTTTCCTTTTCTTTAAGATTTTCTCCCCCACAAAGCCCATCCTCTTTTTCTTTTTGAAGTAACCAGAAGACTGGTTACAACCATTTGAATTAACACAGTAGATAACAGTTACAAAGTACAAAGTATAAAGCTAATAAGAAATTCCCTCCTTTTTTGTTGCATGTTTATTTCATTCAAGGAACTTGACCTATGATCCAAACCTGTAACGACGCCCAATAAACCCTTTCAGTAGAATGGTCATCCTAAGTCCTATTAACCAGGTCATGTACCACTACCCGCAAAACGCACCCATTACACCCTGTTCATAAGTTATGACCAACTAAACTTGTTCCTTCCCTGCATCACATCCCTCTATTTCCCCTAGTCTCTTCCATGATTGCCTTCCCTGCCAAAGACACTTTCCTGCCAACCAGCGGTTACTTCATCTTCTTTCTTGATGTTGCTGTTCCTGTGCAGTCAAAAGACATGGCCTTCTGGACCCTGTCTAGTAGTTTCTGTACTTCCTTCATTGGACCATCCCCGGTAGATGCCCACCAAAGCGCCAAGTGCCTTGGTACTTCCCTCTTTCCAAAAAAAAGAAAAAATTGCCAGGTGCCTTAGTTGTTACTCAGATCTAGGGCTGCCACCTGTTTTACTGTCTTCTCTTTATTTCCCTCCTTAAAAGTTGCCATTGCCAACTTAAGCCTCGTTTGATAACACTTAATCAATATCTAAAGTCTGAAATACTTAATTTTTAAGATTTCAAATTGTTTGATAAAATGTCTGAAATGATGTCTTAATTAATCATTTAAATCTGAAAAATCACTTAATTTTTAAGTTAAGAACAATCACTTTTTTTTCAGATCATCGTGGAGATTCTTGTCGCACCGTCGGTGCCGGAATCTGGCGGCTGGTGCCAGAATCCGGCGATCATCGGAGACCGAATTCCGGCGACTGTCGCCGGCCGGTGCCAGAATCCGGCGATTGTCACCGGCCGGTCGCCAGAATCCAGCCGTCGGCGGCGGATTCCAGCGGCTGGTGCCGGAATCCGGTGATCGCCGCCGGCCGGATTCCGATTACTCAATTTCAAAAAAACTATTTTTGACAATTCTGGATTTTGAACTCAAGACCTATCTATTAGAAGTGTAACATCTTAACCAATTATACTACAATTCAGATGTTGTTTAAGTTGACTATCAAACACCTCTTAAATTATGTCTGATATATATTAAGTTCTTTTTAAGTTCTTTTACTGGTACGAAGGAGTTAGTATTGGGCTGGAACAAGAATTTTTGTTTCAAGGCTGATGTGGTGGTGTGGTGGATCATTTTGCACGCCACTATTTGGACCATATGGATTGAAAGAAACAACAGAATTTTCAGGAGAGAATCTAGGACTGAAGAAACTGTGGTACAAGGGATTAAGAGTAATGTTTTGGCTTGGGTTAAATTATTAGGTCACTTTGTGAGTCCTCATTCTCCTCTCCTTTTGTTCATGGGGAGGTGAGGTTGTTTATTTTGGGTTGTTTGAACTGGAGAGAGGACTTTTGTTTGGAGGTTTTTTTGTTGCTTTGCCTCTACTCTTGTACATTCTTCTTATTTCAATATACTTTGTGGTACCATCCACATTTCAAAAAAAAAAAGTTTCAATAGATGACAAATAAGATTTAAGATTTAAAATTGCCAGGTGCCTTAGTTGTTACTCAGATCTAAGGCTGCCACCTGTTTTACTGTCTTCTCTTTATTACCCTCCTTAAAAGTTGCAATTGCGAACTTAGTAAAGCCTGGCTTTGTTTGGAAAAAGACAAGCATGATTACGTTGAGCTCTTGGTCCTCCACCCCCTTGATCGCATTGTTGTTGCAACAAAAATTCCTCGGACATTGGAGAAGATAGATCTTTGGAAGTGCTTGATGCCGTTTGCCGATGGCCCATCATGTGCTTGCAATTGTCAGTGGAGTCCTCGATGGCTGACAGGTTTCCTATGCTTCTCTCCTACCTCGAAGGGAGAAGCTTTCTGTTTCTGGCTTCTTTTACTCCTCCCTGCCCTCAACATCAGAGGGTTGAGTCCTAATCCCTTCTGGATGATAGAGTCAAGATAGGAAATAGAATTTGAGTCTACCTGCTCCAAGATGAGGTCCTTCCATGCCCTGTTAGATTTAAATGGACTTTTTTTGCACACCTCGACGTGGTGGTTAAACCACCACCCTAATCAACGAAAACCCCGTGAACCCAAGGTTCAAAACCCGGGTACGCCCCACCCCGCCCCAACGTATGTCCACTCCGCTACCAGGCGGGGGACGACTTAAATGGACTTGGTCTCCACACACAAGTTCAAAATGCCTGCCCCTGTCAACATTATTTTTCTCTGCACAAATTGTTGCCTCCCTTAAGAGCCCCCATTCTGCACTTCATCTTTCTCCATATTCTCAAAGCTATCCATCTTCTTCAAGCTGCAGACCCTCAGTTTTGAGAGTTCTTCTCAGGTGTCATCATCCCTGGACCCCCGGGGTGCAAAAGGAAACTGTAGCTGTTTCAAGAAAAGCCGGGAGATCTGGCTGCCGGATGTTGCTCCTATAAGAATGGAGCAGGAGAAACACGGTCATCGTGTATATACTTGAAAAATCCTCAAGACTGCAAGAAATAGACCCGGAGCTAGGGCAACTCTCCATCAAGAAGTCATTGAACTACTGATGATTTCTATGTTTTTGTATCATATCTGATGAGATCGATATCTTTGATATTTCGATTGCTACCTCTTTGAATCGTATTTTACATTTTCATGGAATATGACCTCTTCTTCAATAATTTTGTGAAAATGGTTGTGTTTGCTTAGATGAATGTTTGTATTAAGGTGTATTTCAAGTGCCATGCCTTGAGGAACTTTTCTCTGTTAAGGCTATTCATTTGTCTTTTCCCGTTTATAATTGTCCCAAGTTTTTATATTTCGTTCGTTTCCACCTTGACCTATTGAGAAATGCTACTATGTTCTTTACTACACTATCCGGCTCTTTTTCAATGGGAATCGGAAGCATCAAACTCCTTTTGCTGATCGAGAGGCAAAACGAGTCGCACCGTAAATAATGAAAACTTGCAAAAGTAACCCTTAGTATGGATAATTGCAAAATTACCACTTATGTATACCAAATTAATTATGTTACATGAATATAAGTGCACAAATATCTTCGTGGCTCTTTGCCATCAAAAGTTTCAATTTAAGTTTTGCTTATGAATATTAGTTATGCACATCCGTACGGGGCATATGCAAATTTTGCAATTAGCTTACTTGGAAGGTGTGGAGGTTGGAAAATAGTCGGAACCTCCACTACATTTGTAGAGAGAACTCAATTGAGGACAGAGCGGCGGATCTAACAAAAACGAGAAAGTGTTGGGGTTTTGATTTTGGAACCGAGGGAGAACCTTCCAATACTTAAATCAGTAGATTAACTTCTGAAAGAGTTTGTGAGTAGGAGGTTGTATGGTTTCACACCGGAGGGTTTGGCTCTTTTATATAGGTGAGAGCTCGGACGGTTGGTTCGCAGACTAGCCGTACCCGACCCGCGAAAGGTAGTAGTTAAAGCTCCAATAAAGGGGTACCTTAATGGGATGAAGACATGGTGTGTTAAACCATTTGGAACGTGGGGAGGTTGTTCCACTGCCGTTCCGTTACCGAGAGTTAAGCATTCCATTGTCGAGAGTTAAGGGGGCCTGAGAAGTCTTGCTCGACTAGTACAGTTTTACCGAGGACAGTTGGTAGCGACCCAAGGACCCTAACTTTTGAGCAGGAGTTCTTGGAACGTGGGTAAATGTGCGGTCGTCTGTGAAGTGTTGAAGGACACGTGGAGAGAGAGTAGCGCAGAGGAGGAGGAGGCCGTAATGGGCCAAAGTGGGCCGACTGACTTGATTGGTGTGATATACAGAAAACCACCGAGACTAACAGGTGAAAATGTGAGAAGTATTTTTAGCTATAGTTAGATTCAGTCGAGTTAATTTTGTTTATTAGGTTGGAGTGCTTAACAGAAAGGGTACTTCTTCGCACATGTTTATGCAATGAGATTATATATAGGCAAGGCAACAATTGTTCAGGTAAGGAGTTTTTTTTTGTAATAATTTGTATAAATAATTGTGGGAATTTTTAAGAGGACCGGTGACATGATTCGTACCGAAACCTACTGTGGATTAAAGCAGTAGATTGGCCATTGCCCTTGTCCATCGACCTTTTTGGTGGGATGTCATCCCCGTACTTATCCAAAAAAAAAAAAAAGAAAAGAAGAAGGAGATGCCGTGGCCGTCAACTGTTTATCGTTTAGGGATAAGAGTTTAAATTTTATTCTTTTAATTATGTAAGATAAAAGATTTAACGTGTAAATTTATGAAGCTTAAGACACGATATCTGAGTGTGCTCTATTGCTGACGTATTCGTATAGACTTACTCTTCCTAACCCCAAAAAACTGTTGGTATAACAAAGTTATTAAATTTCAAGAGTAGTCCAGTGGTTAGCCCTTCATATATCTTAAAAATGAGATCGTCAGTTTATATCTAAGAAAAAACAGGTTTAAAAAGAATTTTTAAAGCTATTGTAATAGACTAATTTTCTGAAAAAAAATAAAATTACTCAATTACGAAAATCTCCCTACTCAGTGAGCATGTTGAACGAGATCCGACATTTGACTGGTTGGCCCTCTGTCCAAATATGCATGCCTCCGAGCAAATGATCAAAAGCCATGGGCATTGGCCGTGTGAAATGACAAGAGGAATCAGCTCTTGTAAAAAAAAAAAAAATGTAAAGGAAAAGACAAGAGAATCAGCAATCAGCATCGAAATATAAAAAAGTTATATTTTTTAAAATTTCCATATAATGCAATATGATGGCCATGGAGAGACAGTGCGTATTTACTATTTAGGCAGTGACATATTACCTTGTGTGGCATCAAATTAGGTGTGCAGTCGGAGTAGTAGGCAGCGACTATTGATGGCGGGAATATAAATTTTGAGTTCTAAAAATAAATTTAGATTTTAAACAGTGATTGTAAATCTCACTGCAAGTATCGCTGCCGACCGTCGATCATCACAGTTAGTCGCTGGTCTCCCGCAATTGACCCCCTTATTTGTTATCCCAATCAGAAACCATACAATACTTATAAGTATAATAAATCTTATATGATAGCCTCGACGGGTATGTGCTATAAATATTGGAAAATACTATTTATTTATTCAGATGCCCGTGTGAATGACTTATTTGGCCGCGCGAGTGATACCGCATTCATTTGGACAACGACTTGTTACATAGACCCCACGTCTAAACAACCTTCCAATAGCGCGGTGTCCCAATGACACGGCGTCGTCCGAGTGCTTAGTATTGCTCATAAATCTTTCTCATGATCAGGAATTGTTGTGCACCGACTTTTTTCTTGTCAGCTTCTCGAGAGGCGGGCGGAGATATTTTTTATGTCCGGGATCTTGCTCCCACTAGGTCAGTAATCCATTATTTGTCTAACTCTCTTCACAAGTTTGATATACTGATGAGCACATCGGGTAGAAATTTTATCCATATATGTAACACATTTAAAATATCTGATATTAATTTACCTATTTTACATTATTTTATAAAAACAATTAAAAATAGGAAAACACGAAATTTTCTACCCAAAAATTCTCTCATCTGAAACTATCGCATCCTTGTATCAAACATGAGCTCGGTGAAAGGAGTCACAAAACGCCGCATCTACGCCGAAAAGTGCTTCCCAACCACCCATTTCATTTCAGGGGTAGGATAATCTATATATTTTGGTATCTATTCATATATATATATATATATAATATTAAAATATGCATCTTACGTCTCTACCAGGAGGCTTGTCCCAAAGATTCTTGTCGGAGTATTGGATATGGAAAAGGGGTCTACGTCACGTGCAAATATAACATTTTAGTTGTTAGCTAAAAATGTACATGAGTAAATCTATCCCTCGTTTAGAGATCCTATGCTTAGAGGGCGTTTGATCACAATTTTCCATCTCCTTTTTCTTCTCAAAATAAAAGTTAGGAATGAGATCTCTATAAGAACGTGTTTGACATGATCTCTACTATTTTTTAAAAAGCATCTTACATTTTATTAAATTCTCTAAGGAAAAATACAAGCCGGCAGGCACTTGCACATCTTCCTCTCCCCCCCCCCCCCCCCCAAAAAAAAAAAAACTCCATTATTAAGATTATGTTTGGTATTTGGATAGACTGGAGATATAGTGAGGATATCTTCAAAATTTTAAGGATAAATCTAAATATCAAATATAGTCTAAAAATTCACGTGTATTATATAATTATAATAATTAAATATTAAAATTATAATTTTTCTTTTTACATCTTTCAATTTCTTATTTTTCAATTTTAATTTACTTCATCTTGTTACTTAAATATTGTGTAGGAGTAATATCTTCAAACTGTAATAGAAATGAAACAAAAACTTCGGATGCAACAATATTTATAAATTTGCAAGTACATTGATAATTAAATTTACGACTAGTTCAATATAAATTTAATAATTTACTAGTATAGATAACTAATGATAATAAATAAAATATATCTTCTACATCACGTACATTATAATGACCCTTACTAAATGAAGTATGACAAGATCAAATTAGTATAGTAACATCATATAGTTATATATAATGGTTGAATAATAGATAGTCGCTATATGTAGGTACAAAGACTGTCAGAGAACGGTAGTGAGGCCTACTTTATTATATGGTACCGAGTGTTTGACAATGCGAAAGGAATATATTAACAAAATGTGTGTAATAGAGATGTGGATGTTGAGATGGATGTGTGGTAAAACTAAGAAAGATAAGATTAAGAATGAACGCTTCCAGAAGAATTTGAGAATAACCCAGTTGATAAAAAAATGAGAGAAAATAGACTTAGGTGGTTTAGACACGTGTACTGTCACCCTAACTTGGTGCCAGTTAAAAGATGTGACTAAATCTTAGTGGATGCTAGTAAAAGAGTTAGGGAAAGACCTAAAATGAGATGGTGTGATATTATTAGGAATGACTTGGACTTCTTGAGTTTAAATATGACTATAACACTTGATAAAAATCTTTGACGGAAAAGTATTCATATAACTGACCCTAAATAATAAGATAAGACTTGATGACAATGATGACGATGATGAAGATTGTCAAAGAAAAAACTATCATATATAATGGAATGAGAAAGTGACCACTAACCACTAGTTGGGACAAGGGTGGGAGATATTTAGTTAAAGATTTAAGAGCCAAAGCTTTAAGGATGAGGAGCTTTTATTGTAAGAATATTATATAATATATATAAATAATTATCAAAAATAGAAATAGAAAAATGGATGCAAAATTAGGTGTTTCCTCTTTCGCATCTTATAAGAATTTAGATATCTATTTTTACTTCCGTTAAATTATCAGTAAATCTTTTCAGGGTTTTATATTATATAAAAATAGATAACATAAATAAAAATTAGAGATCTGTTGGTAGCCCTAAATATATTCAATCATCATAAGTGTGTGAGATGGATTTAGCAAGATGAAATTGTAAGATATAGAAAGTGAGTGTAAGAAGGTTAAAACTCAGAACGACAACTTGTTCATGTACTTGCTCTTATCTAGAGAGATTACTTAGTAATTGATACTGCTTGAGTGACGAGGTCAGCTCGAGCTGAGAAGACCCAAGAGGAGATGGCACGAATGAGGTTGTTGCAGCCGAGCTCCCGACCTACAATGTAGTAACATGAATTTTTCAAAAATAAAATTTAATAATATTAAAAATTAAATTAATTAAAAAATCAAAGAAAAAGGGAATTAACTAAAACCCATTAAAAGAAAAGAAGTAATGGGCTTTGTTAAATGGACCCTCTAGAATTTATTGTGCCAAAATAGAGATTTTTAAAAGAGGAAAAATAGAATAATATCTAAAATTCGTATATTAAATATTGCCTAAATAGAAAAGGGGTTAATAAATCATTAAAATAGCTAATTGCGTTGGAATTGGATTCCTAGAACTACCCTATTTGGTTGGCCACGAATTTACATCCCAACCTAACCCAATTAGGAGTTTGAAAACTTAGAAGGGTGAGAGAAAATAGGAAACCTCGTAATTAAAGGGGAATTAGAGTTAAACTGGGAAAGAGAAAGCTATGGAGCTTAAATACTCCCCAATCTCTCCATGGTCAGACCTAACTCATTGTTGGGGCTTGCTGGATGTGGAGAGGAAGCCAAGGAGAGGAAGAACTCGTGGGGAGAAGGCTTGATCAAGCTTCAACCCGTGTTCTTCAAGTTCTAGCCCTAGAAGAGAAAAAGAGTCAAATGTAGGCATTCTTACGAGCAAAAATTATAAAATTTCGTCTATAGATTGTTCCAACCATCAGAAACAAAAGCCCTCTTGTTTCATAATTTTCCATTGAGCCAATATTTTCTTCTTGATTTTTGAAGTTCTGTACTCGTCATGACCCCGACCCTTCATCTAAATTCTAGAACTCTATGAATACTCGCCCCCATGCTATGAAATTTTAACTGGAGATACTGATGGATGTTAGGCATCGTTTGTCCCTAAAAGCCCTAAATTTCATCCATCCTATTGCTCGAATTAATTCTTGCATCATAACTGTACACTGTTCCATGTTCTTGTGAATAAACCTATTTGAAGCATGCCGAAACCATGTCTGTCTTCAAATCCTATTTATTGTAAGTACTCTCGCATGTCTAGATCAGTTTGCAAGTGATTTTGAAATTTTTCATTGATTGTACATTTAGTTCTTAATTTCCGAACGTCCCTGTGTCAAGACAAGACAACTTGGACCGCAATCCAAGGAGCTATCCTTTTCCCGCTCGGACTCAGGCGCAGGACCTGAGAACGCGACGACTCGATAGGCCGCATTCTTAGGGCTGATTGCGACAGAGACACCCGTCGCGTTTTGAACGCGACAGGCTTGGTCGTCGTGACCTGGCAGCTTGCCCTGACCGACCTGTCGCGACCTATGCATGACCCTGTCGCGACCCTTACAGGGGTACGTTGCGATCTGGGGTTTTTGCATGAAACCCCCTATTTTTGCAAGTCTTGTTTTTCTACAGTAATATCATGCCCTGTTAACTCTCTTAAGCACAGTAAACGAAGCTATTAATCTTGGATATATTTTAATTAATTAAAATCTTTCACATGACCTTTCATGTCCATGATTTTTCATGACACATGCACTCACTTTGAACCATCCATTATGGCTTAACTTGGCATGAAAAATATCTCATAGTACATCTGGTAATTTATTTCAATTATATGTTTTAAATTGCCATATTTTTAAATGAACTTGTCGACATTTTCTTGCGATGATTGGGAATACCGTTACCGATGCTCCACTGTTCTAGAATTCCTCTTGAATGTCAGGCACTTGTTTCTATGTACACACTTTCTCTTGACTTGGACGAACTCTCCATCCGATACTCCTTCTTCCGGACTAGTGAATCCTTGTTCAAGGCCTCCGTAAGTCTCCTCTGTCCATGGGTTCCCACATGACCGACGTACTGGTTGTACCCTAACACCTATGATACCCTTTAGGATCAATATGATCCAAACGGCTATTAGAAGTTCGCTCTTATCTCAAATCACGCCGGACCTCTGGACCTATGCTTAACATGGCCAGTGGAAGGGTAGTGAATTCCACCTGAATACCAACACCAATCGTGCGTGTTGTGCAACTGTTACTCTCACCATTTACTCGACGTTTCATGTGCATTGACCTGTAGTTCTCATCTATACTCGACTCGCTCATCTATTCACACTCTCTCTACTATCTCCTCTATTCACCAAATACACTCATCTATTTCTTGGTACTCTCTATTGGCCATTGAATGATTGTCTAAAGATAAACAATATAACCAATGTCTGGCAATATATAAAGGGCCCGGTCTGGTCCTGGGATGTGCGCCCAAAAGTGCTAGTGCCCGCGAGAGTTAAATGACTAGAGTGTTTGACATTACACTCAAGTGCTATCTATCTCGACTATCTAAATGACAATCAAAAGTGCTATGCTATACATTCTCTCGTTGTCTATTGACAATAAAGTGCTATACTATACACGTTGTGCTATTGCTATACTTTGTGCTATTTGTGCTATGGCCATCCTGCTATTTCATGCTATGCTCGACTCTTGTGCTATATTTGGAAACTTGTGCTATTTCAATCACATACTATCGTGCTATCTCTTACATTACTTGACTCTCTCACTCTATCATTAGTTACTCTACCTTTTAATACATTAATCATTTTAAGCATGTTTGATCCTGAGATTTAGGTCCTACTGGGCGTTATCGCTCACCCTGCGTTTTTGGTTATGTGTTCTCAGGAGAGACCGAGGAAGAGACTTACACTCAAGAGGATGGGAACGATCAAGAGTGAAGTCAAGCATACCCTAGCGTCTTAGTACCTGTTAGAGTTAGAGTTTAGTCTCTTGTTTTATTTCAATGTAATTGGGCCCAATATAATGGCTTTGATATTAGTGGTTGTAACTAGACACTGGAAATTATTAATGAGATGAATTTACTTTAGTATTTATTATTGTTCAATGGTTTGATGTTTAGTACTAGCTCTGTACCCGTTTTACTTGCAACTGCCTCGCGTTCCAATTTTCCGCGTCGGGGCGTGACAGTTTTGTGGTATCAGAGCGTAGGTTGTTCTTAAGTATAGGATGATCTAGGTTGACCAGCCCCGACTAGATTCAATTATCCCACCTATGTGAGATGTGGTTAGAACCATGGGTAACTAGCTAAAAAATAAACTCACACACGCACAAATTAAACTCCACATCAATATCCTAACAACAAATTATTTTGTAGGAACTTAAGCAACCAAGATGACTGCTGAACATGCTCAAATGAGGGGCATGCAACAAACCATCCAAGAACTCACACGTGCCATTATGCAAGCTACCCAAGGTGGTGGAAATCGCGGCGGTGCAGGCGAGCTGCATCGTAACTTTAGGAGTTTGAACCCACCTAGGTTCAATGGATCCACGGACCCGGACGAGGTCGAACACTGGCTAAAGGAGACAGAAACAATTTTCCGTGTTATGCAATGCGCAGCGGGGGATAAGCTGCTACTAGCTACATTCCAACTGAAGAAGGACGCCCGCGCATGGTGGGAGTCAGTCGAAGCGACCAGGGTTAATGGTCAATTCACTTGGGCTGAATTCAAGGAAGCCTTTAACTCCAAGTATTTCTCGGAGTGTGTCCAAGAGAAGAAGGCTGCGGAGTTTGCTGCTCTTAAACAGAGGAGCTTGACTATGGCCGAGTATGAAGCCCAGTTTTCAAGACTGGCACGTTATGCTGAACACTTGGTAAACACTGAAAGAATGAAGGCTAAGCGCTTTCTCAATGGCCTTAAGCCACAATACATTACTCAACTGGGTCCTCTCGACATCTAGACTTATGCCGAGATGGTAAAGAAAGCTCAACTGCTAGAGGATGCTACGGACTTCACTGACCATATCAAAGGGAAGTTCGTGAAGAAGGAAATGACGTCTGGTCCATCATCTGCTAAGCCGACCAACGGCAAGAAGCGTCCCTTCAACATCATGGAGGGACCCAGCCAAGAAAGGAAACTCAAAGCTATTGTCCCTAACACTCCAGCAAAAAGCAACTGCAAGCACTGTGACAAGCCAGGTCACACAGCAGATGAATGCTGGAGGAAAGTCGGCGCATGTCTGCGCTGTGGGAGCCGCGAGCATCGTATTCCCGAGTGCCCGCTGCTGAAGGAAAATGAAAGGCACCCTAATGTGCCTAAGAAATAGGGCAGACTGCAAGCTCTGCATGATAAAGAGCCCACTGAGGAAGGTGGCGTGGTAGAAGGTACCCTACAAGTTTTCTCCTTATCGACATTTGTTTTATTTGATACTGGAGCAACTCATTCATTCATATCTCAAAACTTTTCTGATACTCTGAATGCTGAACCTATATCTATGGGATGTGAGTTCTCTGTCACAACACCACTAGGAGAAAAGGAGAAATTGAACAAATACTTTCCATCTGCCGATGTAATGATCGGAGACCATAACCTAAAAGCCGACCTGGTGTGTATGCCCATGGAAGGCTATGATGTCATTTTGGGAGCCGACTGGTTGTCCACTTATGGGGAAATTGTCGACTGTAAGAAAGGGAAAGTTACTTTTAGTGATTTCCCTAAGTTGTCATTCACTGGGATTAGACATAAGAGACGGATGTCTCTAGTCTCTGCCATGAAGGCCCATAATATGATAAGGAAAGGTTGTATTGCCTTCGTTGCGGCCGTAATAGTTGAAAAGAAGGGTTCCAAGATAGAAGACATACACATAGTCCAGGATTACCCCGATGTGTTTCTCAAGGATCTGCCAGGGATTCTCCCGGAACGAGATGTCAACTTCACCATAGAGTTCATCCCTAGAGCTGCCCCGGTATCACGACAACCGTACCAGATGTCACCTGCCGAGCTAAAGGAATTAAAGGCACAATTGATGGAGCTATTAGAGAAGGGGTTCATCAGACCAAGTACTTCCCCATGTGGAGCACCTGTGCTATTCGTTAAGAAGAAAGATGGATCGATGAGGCTATGCATCGACTATCGTCAACTCAATCAGCTAACCATCAAGAATAAGTATCCATTGACTCGGGTCGATGAACTTTTCGACCAAATATCTAGAGCTCAATATTTCTCCAAGATCGACCTTCGATCTGGCTATCACCAAATGAGGATCAAGGATGACGATATCTTCAAAACGGCTTTCAGGAGCAAGTATGGACATTATGAATTCATCGTTATGCCTTTTGGTCTAACCAATGCTTCTGCAGCCTTTATGCAACTCATGAACAACATATATCGGCCATACCTTGTGTAGCAACCCTAAATTTATGGGAAAAAATATATTTATATTATTTAATTAGAAAATCAAATAAAAGGAAGATGTATTAAATCAACTAGGAAATCAAATAAGAGAGAATTAAATAAAACCCATTAAAAGAAAAGGAGTAACGGGCTTTGCTATATTGACCCATTAGAAATGAGTGGGCTAAAATAGAGATTTTAAAAAGGGGAATAATAGAGAAATACCCAAAATTCGTAACTAAAATATTACTAAAATAGAAAAGAGATATTTAATGCATTAAATAGCTAGTTTGAATTAGGATTGGATTCCTAAACCTACCCCAATTGATTGGCCACGAAATTCCCTCTCTCCCAACCCCAAATAGGAGATCTCTTGCTTAAAAAAGGGAGAGGAAAATAGGAAATTCAGAATTTAATAGGAGTTAGGCTTAAACTAGGAAAGGGAATATGGGGAAGCTTAAATACTTATCTTAAACCCTCATGTCCGGCCCTAGATCATGCCAAGAGGTTCCTGGACCAGGAGGAGAGGTCAAGAGGATGAGAATTCGTGGAGAGGAAGGATCTCTCAAGTTCTTCCTCGAGTTCTTCAAGTCTTAACCCTAGAAGAGGAAAACGATCAAAGGTAGGCATTCTCACAAGCATAAACCATGAAACTTTTTCTGTAGGATGTCTCGTCTATCAGGAACAAATGCCCTTTGGCTTCATAATTTTCCATCGAGCACATCTTTCGTTCTTGATTTTTCATGTTCTGCAACTGACATGACCCCGAACCCTTTTCTTAATTCTTGATCTCCTTGTATACTCAACCCCATGCCACAAGATTTTTACTGTAGGAACTGATGCATGTTAGGCATCTTTTACCCCTAAAAGCCCTAAATTTGATTCATCCTATCTTGCGAATTTAATCGTTGATCTCAACTATGTACTGTTTCATATTCATCATGAATACCCCTGTTTAAAACATGTCCAAACCCTGATTATTTTTCAATTCCTATTTACTGTAAGTACCCATGCATGTCTAGGTCGTTTTGCAACTAGTTTCATGATTTTTCATTGACTATACAATTAGTTGTAATTTTCTGAACCACCCTGTGTCAAATAGAGTAAGTTCTGGCCCGTAATCCAATGAAATGTCCTTTCCCTGTCGGACTCGGGCGCAGACCCTGTGAACACGACGGCCCGATAGGCCGCGTTCACAAGGGCCGCCGCGACAGTGCCCTTTGTCGCGATCTGATTGCGACGGGGCCTGTCGTCGCGATTTGTTGCCGACCTGACTAAGCCTGTCGCGACCGGTACAAGCACCCGTCGCGATCTCAGTGGACCCCATCGCGACCCTCATTAGGGTATGTCACGATCTGGGTTTTTGCAAGAAACCCCCTGTCTCAGCAATGCTTGATTTTCTACAGTGTTTGTACTCTTGTTCAACAGTCATACACACAGAAAATAACACCTGTTATAAATTGAACATTTATGTATGATTAAAATACATAATTAAAATACATGCACATGATCTTTTCTATCTATAATTTCATGACACTTACACACACTTTAAACCAACCAATTATGGCATAAATTGGCATGAATTATTTCATAATACATCTGGTAATATATGTAATTAAATTACCCTATTTTAAATATACTTGTCTATCATTTCTCGCGATGTTTTGAGAATACTGATATCGACACTCCACTATTCTAGAATTCCTCTAGAACGTCGAGCACTTGTTTCTATATACACACTCTCTCTTGACTTGGACGAGCTCTCCGTCGGATACTCCTTCTGTCGGACTAGTAAGTCTTTGTTCAAGGCCTCCGTAAGTCTCCTCTGTCCATGGATTCCCACATGGTCGACGAGCCGGTTGTACCCTAACACCTATTACACCCTTTAGGGATCAATATGGTCCAAACGGCTATTAGAAATTCACTCTCGTATTGAATCACGTCAGACCTCTGGACCTGTGCTTAACATGGCTAGTGGTAAGGTCGTGAATTCCACCTGACTGCCAACACCAAGTGCGCTTGTTGTGCAACTATTACAATCGCCTGTTTACTCGACGTGTCACGTGCAATGTCCACTAGCTCTCATCTACACTCTATTCGCTCATCTATTCACGTTCACTCTACTATCTCGTCTATTCATCTTGTGCTCTCGTCTACTTCTTGGTACTCTATATTGGCCATTGATTGATTGTCTAAAGATAAACAATATAACCAATGCCTGGCAATATATAAAGGGCCCGATCTGGTCCTGGGATGTGCGCCCGAAAGTGCTAGTGCCCATGGGAGTTAAATGATCAGAGTGTTTGACATTACACTCAAGTGCTATCTATCTTGACTATCTAAATGACAATCAAAAGTGCTATGTTCTCTCGTTGTACATTGACAACAAAGTGCTATGCTATACTCGTTGTGCTAATTGTACTATGGCCATCTTGCTATACTTGACTTTGTGCTATCTTGCTATTATTGTGCTATTCCCGACACTTGTGCTATATTTGGAAAGTCTATATTTGGAAAGTCTTGCTATTTCATTCACGTACTGTCCTGCTATATATTTTTACTTGACTTTCTCTCCCGTTCTATCATTAGTTACTCTGCCTTTAATGCATTAATTACTTAAAGCCTACTTGAGCCTGAGATTTAAGTCCTACTGGGAGATGTTCGCTCACCCTGGGTTATTTGTCGTTGTGTTCTCAGGTGAGACCGAGGATGAACCATACACTCAAGAGGATGGGAACGACCTAGAGTGATGTCATGAGTACCCTAGTGTCCTATTGCTATGTTTAGCGTTGTAGTAGTTAGGTTTGAAGTTTAGTCTTTTGCTTTACTTCAATGTAATCGGGTCCTATAGATTGGCTCTGATATTAGTGGTTGTAACTAGGCATTTAAAAGTGTTAATGGAATGAATTTGCTTTAGTATTATTCATTGCGAAATGGTTTGATGTCTAGTACTCGCTCTATACCCTTTACTTGTAACTGCCTCGTGTTCCGATATTCCGCGTCGGGGCGTGACACCTTGACAAGTTCGTGGTCGTCTTCATCGACAATATCCTTAAATATTCAAAGACCAAAGAAGAACATGAAGAACATCTGAAGGTAGCACTGCAAGTCTTGCGAGACAACAAACTGTACGCAAAGTTGAGCAAGTGCGAATTCTGGCTCGAAGAAGTGTCCTTCTTGAGCCGTGTCATCTCAAAGGATGGCATCTCCATTGATCCCTCCAAAGTCGAAGCTGTACTCAATTGAGAGAGACCAACCTATGTCACAGAAATCAGAGGCTTCTTAGGACTGGCTGGCTACTATAGGCAGTTCATAAAGACTTCTCAAAGATCGCCGTTCCTCTCACGCGTCTGACACGAAAGGAGTGTTGCCCAGCTAGCTAGCCCAGAGGGGGGGGTGAATGGGTTAACAAAACTTCGATCTTTGATTAAAACCTGTTTACTGAAAAGATTGCACAACTTAATAACACGGTTAGAGTTAGAACAAACAAGATAACAATCACACAAAACACATCCACAAGACACAAGGATTTTATCCTGGTTCGGAACTCCTCTCCACAGGAGACCTACGTCCAGTCCCTGAGCAATACTTCAGGATTTTACTATCAAGGGTACAGTCCCCCTTAAGGATCCTTACACCCAGCCTCAACTGGTCTTCCTTCAGCCTGAAGGGAACAACAACCACCCTGGATACCACCAGGTCTTCCTTCGTCCAGAAGGGAACAATAACCACCCTGGATACCACCAGGTCTTCCTTCGTCCAGAAGGGAACACAAACTAATCAGAAAAAGGTTGTGAAAACAGGCTTCAGATTCTAGCTTGACCAGCTACAACCTGAAGCTCCTAAGCCCCCGAGAGAGAAAGAGATTTAACAAGGTTTTTCTCTCCAAGGACCACACAGGCTCTTACAAATGAGAAGATTCCTTTTGAGCACAGAGAGCTAAGAGCTTAGAACAAGGTTTGGAGTGGAGGCTTCGCTCTTCTTCAAAGTTCTAAATATTCTGAGAGATGGATTTCTTTCTTCTTCGGAAATCAGCGTTGTTGCGCACTATCGCACTACTGTTTCTTTTCGTCTTGATTCTTCTATTTAAACTGCTGATTCAAATTCGAACGTTGAAGTGTCCGTTGTCTCTTATCCTTGTGTACGTTAGACTGGTCACTGAGGAAGCTTCTGATCGTCAGTCTTTTATCCTGGTGTACACGCTAAAGAGATGTCATAGAACTTTGTATCTTGTGTCCAACGTTGTCCAGATGAGTCTTGTCAGATATCTGTAAGCATATCATCAATAAATAGAAGACAGCTAGGACTGCTGTCTATTGTTAGTTGAGATGGAACAGATATTGCAGTATATAGCAAAGCTCCTTTCTGTCCAAGAAAAAGTACGTAGACAGAGTAGCATAGAAATGGAAGATATTGTCTGCATGCATGGGAGATACGATCGGAGAGCATTTAATGCATAGCAGTCAACGGACAAGATATGACTTTGACTTTTCAACGCTATTAAAAAGCATTATACTGATGCATCAAGAAATTCGACAAAAGAATCTTGCTGACTTCATAACTTATGAAATCGTTATGAATTATAGCAAGTCGTTGTGAGCTCTAAAGAAATCGTTGCAAGAAATCGTTATGACTAATAAAGAAGTCGTTACGCGAAATCGTTATGACTAATAAAGAAGTCGTTACACGAAATCGTTATGACTGATAAAGAAGTCGTTGCGCGAAATCGTTATGACTAATAAAGAAGTCGTTGCGCGAAATCGTTATGACTAATAAAGAAGTCGTTGCGCGAAATCGTTATGACTAACAAAGAAGTCGTTGCGCGAAATCGTTATGACTAACAAAGAAGTCGTTACACGAAATCGTTATGACTAATAAAGAAGTCGTTGCGCGAAATCGTTATGACTAATAAAGAAGTCGTTGCGCGAAATCGTTATGACTAATAAAGAAGTCGTTGCGCGAAATCGTTATGACTAATAAAGAAGTCGTTACGGCTAGAGAGTCGTTGCGAGTTCTAAAGAAATCGTTACGAG
Source organism: Colocasia esculenta (assembly GCA_014218235.1). Classification (NCBI taxonomy): domain Eukaryota; kingdom Viridiplantae; phylum Streptophyta; class Magnoliopsida; order Alismatales; family Araceae; genus Colocasia; species Colocasia esculenta. The sequence continues at coordinate 52,618,753 of CM024764.1, read as the reverse complement.
GTCTAAAGAAGTCGTTACGACTAGAGAGTCGTTGCGAGTTCTAAAGAAATCGTTACGAGGTCTAAAGAAGTCGTTACGGCTAGAGAGTCGTTGCGAGTTCTAAAGAAATCGTTACGAGGTCTAAAGAAGTCGTTACGGCTAGAGAGTCGTTGCGAGTTCTAAAGAAATCGTTACGAGGTCTAAAGAAGTCGTTACGGCTAGAGAGTCGTTGCGAGTTCTAAAGAAATCGTTACGAGGTCTAAAGAAGTCGTTACGGCTAGAGAGTCGTTGCGAGTTCTAAAGAAATCGTTACGAGGTCTAAAGAAGTCGTTACGACTAGAGAGTCGTTGCGAGTTCTAAAGAAATCGTTACGGTAACGATTTGAGTGTTCCGGTCAAAGAGGAAGTCGTTCTGCTTAACAAAGAAGTCGTTACAGGGACTTGGATAGAAATGATGGGACTTACCAGATTGTCTTGATCTTTCATTTTTCTTTTGCTTCCTGTTCTCAAGGCTCAAGAAATCCATTAGTGTTATTTTGTTAATCATCAAAATTAATATATAAATAAATGGAATATTTATTGTGGACAGTTTGGTCATCAATCTCCCCCTTTTTGATGATGACAAAATATACTAAACATCAGACAAAGAATGAAATATGTTTTTCAGATTTACGTTAGTTGTCTCCCCCATTTTGTCATTAGGCAAAAAGATAAGCTGTGAGACAAAGAAGAGAGAAAGATTTTTATTAAGAGGGAGAAAGATAATACAAAGGAGATAACAAGGAGGCATGCTGTGAGATAACAGCCCATGCCTTGATCTCAAGATCCTCAAAAGTTTGCAGAAAAACGCCAAAGGTAACTGAGAAGGAGGGTCCCATGGAAGGGATGTTCCTCTGAATGTAGAGTTGCCTTTGCTGCTCTATGAACTCTCCATACTGAGTTTTGTCCAAAATGAATCTGAAGTAGGTACTCTTGCCAAAACTGGCCCTATGGAGAAATCTGTCCAAGGAAATTGGATAGTGAAGTTGCTGATTAACAGATCCTGCTTTAGGGCATAGAAGGCAGAATATCTAGCTGCCCATACAGCATAGAGCTCTGGTATGGGTGCGATGGAATTGAGATCCATAAAGGCTTCTGCAGAAAGAGCAGGCTTCCTCTGACTGACCAGATCTTGATTGACAGCTTCCAATTGCTGATAAGAGGCCCGATATAGAAGCTCCCATTCTGATGAGGTGAGGCGTTCACACTCAGAAATGAGTGGAGCTAAGGTCAGAGAAGAGATGCGGCCAGAGTGATATTCTCTGAGGATGAACCGCAAGAAGGAGGGAGATCGGCCCTGCTTGGCTGACATCCGGCCCAGCTGCCTTGCAAACATATCGAGAGCGAGAGATCCAGCATCTGAATTAAACACTAACGAGTGCAGCTTCGGCAGAAGAACTGGAAACTCAACCTTGAAGGAGACAAAGTCTACTGTCAGAGGAAGGTTGAGAGGGGTCTCTGATTGCAGCACAGTAATCTGCGAGTTGAACTGGCAAAACTGAACTTCTGGACGTTTGTTCAAGTAGCAGAAGTCACTATACAGCTGAAAGGCTCTGGCAACTCGAATTTCCTTCAGAATGAAGGATCCCCAAGAGTTCTTGTGCTGGAAGATAAACCACTCAGAGAAGGTGAGTGGGTGAGCTCTGAGAGAGAGAGATTCGGCCCTTGCAGTCAGGTATTTTGAGTACTGAGCCTTGTTCCCTTTGATAGCTGCCCACTGATCTTCAGTCTTGAACTCAGTGCCCTCAAAGATTTTGGATTTGAAAGCTTGAGATATCTGAGTAAAGGGAAGAACAATGGCCAGGTGTTCGGAGAGGTTGAGAAAAGGAATACCATAAATGGTAGAAAGAATGCATTTCTGGAGGTATTCTCTGTAGATAGGTCTTCTCTTAGGATCAAGGGTAAGAGAGTACCATAAAGGAGGGTAGAGAGAAGCAGAAGGAGTGCTTAGAGAGGAAGATGTTTTTCTCTTTTTCAAGACAGGACTAGGAGGGTCAGTCCTGTGAATGTGAGAGGCTGTGGAAAGAATGGTGAGGAGAGTGTTCCTTTCAAAATGGTCTGGAACATTGGTGTCAAAAATACCAAGAGGTAGAGGTTTCACTGGAGGAAAGGTAACAGAATTAGGAGGAGTAGGAGGATAGAAAAAGTGTTTAGGATTAAAGGAAGAGGTTGGTTGAGGATGAGATGTTTGGGTTTTAATAGGTGAAGGTTGAGGAGTTAATGAGGATGAAGCTGAGATGAGAGCTGGAGAAGGTGAGAAGGAGGGTTGAGAGGAAGTAGAGGATGAGAAGGTTGGGTGCGAGGCATGGGATGTTTGATGGTTGGTGGAGCAGGAGGTGCAGTAGGAGGAGATGAAGGGTGGAGAGGGTTGGAGTGGCAAGAGATGAAGTATCAGGGGCCTTGGAGACTGACACTGGCTCTTTTCCTTGGCCTGACTTTCTCTGACTGCAGGAGAGGGTCCTGAAGACCCTGAGGCTGCCACTGGTCCGGGTGACCCTACAACTGATGGCCCTGATGGCCCTGACCCTTGAACTGGCGGCCCTGTTGGCCCTGAGACTTCTGCTGGAGGCCCTGGTGGCCTAGGAACTTCAGCTGGAGGCCCTGGTGGCCTAGGAACTTCAGCTGGACTGCTCTGAGTAGGTGCAGGAGGGACACCACTAGACTTTGAAAATGAGCCAGCAAATTCTTCATATCAGACATTTCTTTATTGAAATACCTCATTGCATTTCTTATTGAGGATATGTCTGAGGAGGTTGAAACTTGAGTTGAAACAATTTCTTGTATACCAGACTGAACTGATGTCAAGATCTCTCCTTGGGCTTTTAACAAGGCCATAACATGCTTCAATTTTACTTTCCTATGGCCCTTCCTTGATCTCCTGTGAACAACTCTTTTCTGCTTACTTGGCTGAGAGACAGGCTCCTCAAGATTTATAGTTGCACTTGGGCCTTCACTAACATCAACCAAGGCTGGAGCTGGAGTTTCCTGAGTAGGTGCAGCTTTCTCAGAAAAGGCTTCATTCTCTGCCTTTTCACTCTCAGCATGCTCCCCCTGAATGGGAGCAGGGACTTCAATACTTTCTTGCTCCCCCTGAGCAGGAGCTTCTTCCAAGACAACATCTTCATCAGGTTCACCAGCTGCACCCTCTTCCAATGAGCTTCGGATTGGCATCCCAGCTGACTCAACTGGTTCTTGCTCTGCTGGACTTGCTGCTGCTTGCTCTACTTCTACTGCTTCTGGAATATCTGCAATAACTGCTTCTCCTTCAGCCACAGAGGATTTCGACCAAACTCCTTCTTGCACTGAAAAACCACTTTTCTTCAGGTTTCTGGACCTTATAGACTGGCCCATCTTTTCAGCTACCGCACCTGACAGATCTACTCCAAAGTGCTGGAAAATCTTGGTCAGAAGATGGGCATATGGAAGGGAAACATTCAACTTGCTCTTTGTTTCCCATAACTGAGCATGTGCAAACATCATTCGCTCAATCATCACTGCGGCCAGGTTTATCTCTTTGTTCTGGATTGCCCAGAACATTATGTCCGAATCTGCCCTAGTGCATGAGGAAAAGGTAGCACTACGGGGAACTAAGATTTGGCAGACTATGAAGTGAAGCAATCGGTTGAACGCGGACATCTGATTAATATCAAGCTTCCCATCCTTCAACTTAAATCCTGGACCGATAATCCCGAGACCTTTGACTTCATCATTCACAGAGTGAATGCCACTAAATCCCGAGGTCTTTACTCCAAACAGATCACGCAACAGCTCATGGGTTATTCTGATTTGGATACCCTTGACAGAGGAAACAAGGGATCCATCTGCTTCTGACTTCAGACAGATGTAGAAGGCTTTTACCAAGTCCGGGTAGCTTACCTCACTGAAGTGACCACATCCATCCACTGCGATCTTCTTAGAGTATCAACTAGCCTGGCCATGCCACTCTTCTCAAGATTCTGAACATCCACTGCCTTATTTCCGCAAATCTTTGTCTTCACAAAAGTAAATCTTTCTTGCTCCCTTGGGGATAAATACTCAGCACTGTAGCCCCCAACACTTCCGGAGATCAACGGAGCGGCCATGGGTACAGAGAAGAAAAGATTCTGGAGGAGAGGATGATGGAAGGGACGGAAGTTCTCGAAGGAGTTCTTCGCGGGAAGAGAAGAAGGCTTCGAAAGATGCAGAGAGTCGATCCCAAAATCGTTAGGGCATCAGCTTTGGGTGAACAGATAGAGAATAAAAAGGGTAAAGGTGGAAGACGAATCGATCTCAAAGCGGTTTGGGTAAAATAATATTACTTTAATGACAGGAGGAGCGCCAAAAGGCGGCAAAGGTAGAAAGCGACAAAAAGGTTTGACAAGTCAAACAACTTTCTACACAGAAGCGGTCAAAGCATATAGATAACTGAGTTTTGTTTAACTTTAACGGAGAGAGAACTTTTCATTTAATCTGAAAAATTTATATGTCAATAAAATCACAGAAATTCTTTCACAAATTGCACATCCCTAGTTCCCTTCTAAGAGATGTAAATCTCTCTTCAGGTAGGGCTTTTGTGAAGATATCTGCCAATTGACCATTTGTATCTATAAACGAAATTTCTAAATTACCACTAGCTACATGGTCTCGAATAAAATGATATCTTACCTCAATGTGTTTCGTCCTTGAGTGTTGAACTGGATTTTTGGTGAGGTTGATGGCACTAGTATTATCACACAATAGAGGAATTGATTTGATGTGAATGCCGAAATCTTCAAGTTGTTGCTTTATCCAAAGAAGTTGTGTACAGCAACTTCCAGCAGCAACATATTCCGCCTCAGCTGTTGATAGAGCTACTGAATTTTGTTTCTTGGATGTCCATGATATTAAGCATCCTGCAAGAAACTGACAACATCCACTGGTGCTCTTTCTATCTACTTTGCAACCAGCATAATCAGCATCTGAATATCCTATTAGATTTATCTCACAAGATCTAGGATACCAGAGACCTAAATCATGAGTTCTAGCTAAATATCTAAATATTCTTTTTACAGAGATTAAGTGAGACTCTCTAGGGTCTGCCTGATATCTAGCACACATGCATACACTGAACAAAATGTCTGGTCTACTGGCAGTTAAGTAAAGTAATGATCCTATCATACCTCGATAATTCTTTTGATCTACCCTTTTACCTTTTTGATCACTGTCCATTCTGGTTGATGTGCTCATTGGAGTTGATAATGGCTTTGCATCTTCAAATCCAAATTTCTTCAACAGCTCTTTGGTGTACTTTGCTTGACAGATATGAGTGCCATCCTTCCCTTGCTTGATTTGCAATCCAAGGAAGTAGCTTAACTCCCCCATCAAGCTCATTTCGAATTCTCCCTGCATAAGCTTTTCAAAGTACTTGCAAAGAGATTCATCAGTAGATCCAAAAATAATATCATCCACATAGATTTGTACAAGAAGTATATGTTTAACCTTAGATTTTATAAATAATGTACTATCTACTTTACCTCTAGTGAAACCATGATTTAATAAGAAATTACTGAGCCTTTCATACCAGGCTCTAGGAGCTTGCTTTAGACCATATAAAGCCTTATGTAGTTTAAATACATGATTTGGAAATTCAGAGTCGTCAAAACCTGGAGGTTGTTCAACATAAACTTCCTCCTTGATGAAACCATTTAAAAAGGCTGATTTGACATCCATTTGAAAAAGTTTTAAATCAAGTGCGGATGCATAAGCAAGTAAAATCCTAATGGCCTCAAGTCTAGCTACAGGTGCATAAGTTTCATCGAAATCTATGCCTTCCTCTTGGGAGTAGCCTTGAGCCACCAATCTGGCTTTGTTCCTTAAGATTATTCCAGACTCATCCAGTTTATTTCTGAACACCCATTTGGTGCCAATAACTGAATGATTGGATGGTCTAGGAACAAGTGACCATACTTGGTTTCTCTTGAACTGATTTAGTTCATCTTGCATGGCTAGTATCCAAGATTCATCAGATAAAGCTTCATTGACTGTCTTAGGTTCTACTTGAGAGACAAATGCTAAATAGTCGCATGGAATTACATTACCTCTAGTTCTTACCCCTACAGATGGATCACCAATGATGTTTTCAGGAGGGTGATCTTTCTGATGTCTCCATTCCTTTGGAAGATCTTTATGTTGGATTTCTGTTTGCTGCAGTTCTTCCAGAGTTGGATCCTCTTTGTCCTTAATTGAAGTTTTCTTTAATTTTTCGGACAGGACATCTGCATCATCAATGTCACTAATTTCTTCCTTTTTCAAGGAAGGGTTAGATTCATCAAAAATAACATGTACTGATTGTTCAATTAATAAGGAACGTTTATTGAAAACTCTATAACCTTTAGGTTTAGAGGAATACCCCATGAAAATGCCTTCATCTGATTTGGCATCCAACTTACCAATGTCCCTTTTTCCATTGTTATGGATGAAGCAAGGACATCCAAATATTCTGAAATGGCTAATCTTTGGCTTCTTTTCTTTGTAGAGTTCATAAGCAGTCTTTTTCAGAATTGGCCTGATCATCACTCTATTTATGATATAACATGCAGTGTTGATAGCTTCGGCCCAGAAATATCTTGGCAGATCATATTCTGATAACATTGATCTTGCCATATCCAAAAGAGTTCTGTTTTTCCTCTCAGCAATTCCATTCTGTTGAGGTGTCCTTGGAGCTGAGAAGTTGTGCTCAATTCCTTGATCATCACAGAACTTCGCAAACTTTTCATTCTGAAACTCACCACCATGATCTGATCGAATAGAGACAATTGAGAATTTCTGATCTTTCTGAACTTTCTTACTGAAGCTGACAAAATTCTCAAATGTGTCATCTTTGTGCTCTAAAAAGGATACCCAAGTGAATCTTGAATAATCATCAACTATTACAAATCCAAAATTCTTTCCTCCCAAACTGGTAGTCCTCATTGGCCCAAATAAATCCATGTGAAGTAGTTCTAAGGGCTTTGAGGTGGTTACTACAGTCTTTGATTTGAAGGAGCTCTTGGTGTGCTTTCCTCTTGCACAAGGTCTGCAAATGCTATCCAATCTGAAATTTACCTTTGGCAGTCCTTCAACTAGTTTTCTTTTTCTGAGCTTGTTCAGCCCATCCAAGCTGCAGTGGCCCAATCTTCTGTGCCACAACTCAGTTGATTTATCTTTGCTAGCTGCCAAACACACATCTTGATCCTTGAGTTCATCGAGATATAGAACATACAAATTTCTTTCTCTGTAGGCTTCAAATATGACTGCACCATCCTTTAAGATACTGCATTTTGATTCTTGAAACTGAATTTGATGGCCTTTGTCACACAACTGGCTGATGCTGATGAGATTGTGCTTTAACCCTTTGACCAGCATTACATCCTTTATGACTGATTTTCCTTTGATGTTCACAGACCCGCTTCCTATCACAGTCCCTTTTCCATTATCTCCATAGGTGACTGTACCTTCTTCAGCTTGGAGATCAACAAATATCTTCTTGTTGCCTGACATATGCCTTGAGCACCCACTATCCAAATACCATTTGGATGCTCGAGGGTTAACCTGAAATGAGAACATCAAGCTTTAGGTACCCAAATTCTTTTTGGGTCCTGATTGGTTAGTATCATCAACTTTACCTTTTAATATCCATTTTTTATGTCTTGTTGGGCATGTCATTTTAATATGTCCTAACTTGTTGCAGTGACTGCAGCAGGATAACTTAGTTACTTTTTCTATGTATTTGAAATCAGCTTTGTATGCTACATCTTGTTCAGGTACAAATTTTGGTGTTGGATATGTTTTAGGGTATATTATGGTTTCTTCATTATCTGGGGGTGTATATCCTAATCCATTTTTCTTTTTACCCGATCTCCTAGCACCTTTTAATATTAAAGAGTTTTTACCATTGGTAAATTTTTCTAGGGTGCTTGCTAGTGTATTGTTTTCTTCATTTAATTCATTTACAGTTTTTCTTAAATCATCTGAGTTTTCCTGTTTTTCTAGGTCAGTGATTTTTCTGTTCTTGTCTTTTAAATTTTCACATAATAGTTCATTTCTTCTCTTAAGCTCAACTATTTGTTTTTCTAGTTCTTCGTTTTCAGATTTTAAATCTGAGTTGGTATTTTCGAGACATGTGATATTTTTCTTGCTTAGCTTAAGTAGTTTACACACTTCTTTATACTTATTGTAGAGTTCATTAAATGCACTTTCCAAATTATCCGAATCTGAGTCATTACAGGAATCGAAAGAAGAATCAGATGTTACCTTATCCTCGGTATTCGCCATGAGAGCCAAGTTGGCTTCTTCACCTTCACTGCTCGAGCTTGACTCACTATCTGAGTCGCTGCTGTTGTCCCATGCAGCTGCCATGGCTTTCTTTTTGAATCTTCTGAACTTCTTGGAGCTGTCCTTCTTCTTGTGATCATTTTTCTTTAACATTGGACAGTCTGCCTTGATATGTCCAGGTTTCTTGCATTCATAGCAAAGTGGCTCATTCCTCTTCTGATCTTTTCCATCTGGTCTCTTGAGATCTTTGTTTTTCTTGAAGTACCTCCTACCAGACTGGAACTTCTTTTTTTGCCAAGATTCTCTGCAATCTTCTTGAGAGCATGGCTTCTTCATCATCACTATCTTTGCTATCTTCACTGTTATCTAAGGATTCTTCTGATGAGTCCCCATTAGCTTTAAGCGCATTTGACTGCTTCTTTCTACTGGAGGATTCTCCTAGTCTTTCCATGTTTATTTCATGGGCCATGAGAGACCCAATGAGTTTTTCTACTGACATTCTCTTAAGATCATTAGCTTCTTCGATAGCTGTGACCTTTGCCGTCCATGAAGATGGCAGGGATCTGAGAATCTTCCTTACCATATCTGCATTTTCATATGACTTTCCTAGACTTGCTAGGCCATTAGTAATGTCAGTAAATCTACTAAACATTTGGGTAATAGACTCACCTGTTTGCATTTGAAATCTTTCATACTGAGTGACAAGAATGTCAATTCTTGTCTCCTTTACTTTGTCTGTACCTTCATATGTGATCTTTAACTTTTCCCACATTTCCATGGAGGATTTGCATGCTGAAACTCTGTTGAACTCTTTCTTGCTTAGAGCACAACATAGAATGCTCTTAGCTTTACAGTTCAAGGAGATTTTCTTTCTATCTTCATCTGTCCATTGTGCTTTCTCATTTGTGACGACCAGATCACCTTCTTCCACTATTGACCAGATTTGATAATCGTGGCCTTGTAGAAAGTATTCCATCCTGGTCTTCCAATACGTATAATCTTCACCATCGAACAAAGGAGGTCTGTTGACAGACTGACCTTCGAAGTGACTTTGGGCTGCCATTGATCTTTGCTCTTCAGATCGTTGGATCTTCTTCTTTGTCGAAGAGACGGGCTCTGATACCACTTGTTGCCCAGCTAGCTAGCCCAGAGGGGGGGGTGAATGGGTTAAAAAACTTCGATCTTTGATTAAAACCTGTTTACTGAAAAGATTGCACAACTTAATAACAAGGTTAGAGTTAGAACAAACAAGATAACAATCACACAAAACACATCCACAAGACACAAGGATTTTATCCTGGTTCGGAACTCCTCTCCACAGGAGACCTACGTCCAGTCCCTGAGCAATACCTCAGGATTTTACTATCAAGGGTACAATCCCCCTTAAGGATCCTTACACCCAGCCTCAACTGGTCTTCCTTCAGCCTGAAGGGAACAACAACCACCCTGGATACCACCAGGTCTTCCTTCGTCCAGAAGGGAACAACAACCACCCTGGATACCACCAGGTCTTCCTTCGTCCAGAAGGGAACACAAACTAATCAGAAAAAGGTTGTGAAAACAGGCTTCAGATTCTAGCTTGACCAGCTACAACCTGAAGCTCCTAAGCCCCCGAGAGAGAAAGAGATTTAACAAGGTTTTTCTCTCCAAGGACCACACAGGCTCTTACAAATGAGAAGATTCCTTTTGAGCACAGAGAGCTAAGAGCTTAGAACAAGGTTTGGAGTGGAGGCTTCGCTCTTCTTCAAAGTTCTAAATATTCTGAGAGATGGATTTCTTTCTTCTTCGGAAATCAGGCGTTGTTGCGCACTATCGCACTACTGTTTCTTTTCCGTCTTGATTCTTCTATTTAAACTGCTGATTCAAATTTGAACGTTGAAGTGTCCGTTGTCTCTTATCCTTGTGTACGTTAGACTGGTCACTGAGGAAGCTTCTGATCGTCAGTCTTTTATCCTGGTGTACACGCTAAAGAGATGTCATAGAACTTTGTATCTTGTGTCCAACGTTGTCCAGATGAGTCTTGTCAGATATCTGTAAGCATATCATCAATAAATAGAAGACAGCTAGGACTGCTGTCTATTGTTAGTTGAGATGGAACAGATATTGCAGTATATAGCAAAGCTCCTTTCTGTCCAAGAAAAAGTACGTAGACAGAGTAGCATAGAAATGGAAGATATTGTCTGCATGCATGGGAGATACGATCGGAGAGCATTTAATGCATAGCAGTCAACGGACAAGATATGACTTTGACTTTTCAACGCTATTAAAAAGCATTATACTGATGCATCAAGAAATTCGATAAAAGAATCTTGCTGACTTCATAACTTATGAAATCGTTATGAATTATAGCAAGTCGTTGTGAGCTCTAAAGAAATCGTTGCAAGAAATCGTTATGACTAATAAAGAAGTCGTTACGCGAAATCGTTATGACTAATAAAGAAGTCGTTACACGAAATCGTTATGACTAATAAAGAAGTCGTTGCGCGAAATCGTTATGACTAATAAAGAAGTCGTTGCGCGAAATCGTTATGACTAATAAAGAAGTCGTTGCGCGAAATCGTTATGACTAACAAAGAAGTCGTTGCGCGAAATCGTTATGACTAACAAAGAAGTCGTTACGCGAAATCGTTATGACTGATAAAGAAGTCGTTGCGCGAAATCGTTATGACTAATAAAGAAGTCGTTGCGCGAAATCGTTATGACTAATAAAGAAGTCGTTGCGCGAAATCGTTATGACTAATAAAGAAGTCGTTACGGCTAGAGAGTCGTTGCGAGTTCTAAAGAAATCGTTACGAGGTCTAAAGAAGTCGTTACGGCTAGAGAGTCGTTGCGAGTTCTAAAGAAATCGTTACGAGGTCTAAAGAAGTCGTTACGGCTAGAGAGTCGTTGCGAGTTCTAAAGAAATCGTTACGAGGTCTAAAGAAGTCGTTACGGCTAGAGAGTCGTTGCGAGTTCTAAAGAAATCGTTACGAGGTCTAAAGAAGTCGTTACGGCTAGAGAGTCGTTGCGAGTTCTAAAGAAATCGTTACGAGGTCTAAAGAAGTCGTTACGGCTAGAGAGTCGTTGCGAGTTCTAAAGAAATCGTTACGAGGTCTAAAGAAGTCGTTACGACTAGAGAGTCGTTGCGAGTTCTAAAGAAATCGTTACGGTAACGATTTGAGTGTTCCGGTCAAAGAGGAAGTCGTTCTGCTTAACAAAGAAGTCGTTACAGGGACTTGGATAGAAATGATGGGACTTACCAGATTGTCTTGATCTTTCATTTTTCTTTTGCTTCCTGTTCTCAAGGCTCAAGAAATCCATTAGTGTTATTTTGTTAATCATCAAAATTAATATATAAATAAATGGTAATATTTATTGTGGAGATAGTTTGGTCATCAAGGAGAATCCCTACTCCTGGAGTAAAGAGTGTGAGAAGAGTTTTCAGACTATAAAAGACTGTCTTATCTCAGCACCTATTATCGCTCTTCCAATAGAGGGAGAAGGTTTCTCTGTCTACACCGATGCCTCAGGAATTGGGCTAGGCTGTGTATTGATGCAAAAGGAGAAGGTCATTGCCTATTCTTCAAGACAACAAAAGACGCATGAGGTCAACTACCCTGTGCATGATTTAGAGTTGGCTGCTGTGGTCTTCGCCTTAAAAATATGGAGACATTATTTGTATGGAGAGCAATTCACTGTCTACTCAAACCACAAGAGCTTGAAGTGTCTATTCTCCCAGAAGGAACTCAACATGAGACAGAGAAGATGGTTAGAATACCTAAAGGATTTTGATTTCAACATACAATACCATCCAGGCAAGAGAAACGCCGTGGCTGATGCTCTTAGTAGAAAGCCAATGGCATCTGTATCGAGTCTAGTTCTTGGCGAGATACAATTACTAGAACAATTCGTGGGGTTATACTTGAATATTGAACATAGGGATGATCGAGTCTTGATTGCTAATATCAGGATTCAATCCGACATGCTGGAAGAGATTAAAGCCCAACAAGATAGCGATCCATTCTTGGTTCGCATCAAGGAGACATTAGCCGAAAGACCTGACTTTACTATGACCGAGGATGGAAGGCTTGTATTCCAAGGGAGGACATGTGTCCCTGACAACGAAGAATTGAAGAGGAAATTAATGGATGAAGCTCACAAGACAAAGTACACTATTCATCCTGGAGTTACCAAAATGTACCAAGACATGAAAATGACATTTTGGTGGCCGAACATGAAGAGAGAGGTAGCCGAGCATGCTGCTCATTGCCTTACTTGTCAACAAGTAAAGGCGGAACACATGCGCCCTGCTGGCATGTTTAGACCACTAGATATCCTGGAGTGGAAATGGGAAAGCATTGGCATGGACTTCATCATGGGTTTACCCAAGACTCGTGGTAGACTCGACGCCATATGGGTCATTGTCGACCGATTAACTAAATCCGCTCACTTCCTCCCTATAAAGAGTAAGTGGTCGGTAGAGGTACTAGCTGCCTTATATGTTAAGGAGATAGTGAGGCTGCACGGAGTTCCATCATCTATTATTTCGGATCGGGATCCGAGATTTACATCCCACTTCTGGAAAGGACTACAAAGTGCACTTGGTACTAAACTCAATTTTAGTACCGTTTTCATCCACAAACTGATGGGCAGACTGAGAGAACCAACCAGATAGTTGAAGACATGTTGAGAGCATGCACTATAGACTTCTAAGGTTATTGGAATGAGCACCTATCTCTAATAGAGTTTGCGGGCGACCATACAAAGCCTCGTATGGTTCCATTCCGATGCTCGAGTGATAACTGTTGTTATACGCGAACTCTACCATCAAAAGGTGCGACTCCCAAGTGTCGCTCCAGTCTAAACAGCACACTCTCAACATGTCCTTCAGTGTCTGAATGGTCCACTCTGACTGTCCATCTGTCTGAGGGTGGTACGCTGTGCTGAACCTCAACTCTGTGCCCAGTGCTCTCTGAAGACTACGCCAAAACCTTGACATGAACCTCGGATCTCTGTCGGAAACGACCAAAACGGGGATCCCGTACAACGAAACAACTCTGTCCACGTACATCCTGGCTAACCTGTCCACTGACCACGACATCCTGATCGGAAGAAAATGCGCTGCCTTGGTCAAATGATCCACAATCACCCAGATACCATCGTGCCTCTGTGGGGTGCGGGGCAAACCAACTACAAAGTCTATGGTGATGTCGTCCCACTTCCACTCAGGAATGGGTAACAGCTGCAGCTCACCACCATAACGCTGATGCTCGACCTTCACCTGCTGACAAGTAAGTCACCGAGCAACAAACTCTGCCACTCCCCTCTTCATCCCTGGCCATCAGAAGAACCTCCTCAAGTAATGGTACATCTTGGTGGAGCCAGGATGAACTGCATACCTCGATCTGTGAGCCTCTGACAAAACTGCCTGGCATGCCTCCTCAGGAACGTAAAAGCGGCCTCTGAATCTGACCTCGCTGTCCTCATCGAGCTCAACATCTGGCATCTGCAAAACGTCTGCCAACTGAGGGTCTGCCTACTGTGCCTGCAACACCTGCCTGAACATTGACGGCCGAACTGACAAACTGCTCACCACAACATGGTCTCTGGTCCTTGACGGAATGAACACTCCCTGGGATAGCTCCTCGAACAACCTCCATTCTCTGACCATCAGCGAACTCAAGAGCACGCGCCTGCTCAAAGCATCAGCTACGACATTAGCCCTTCCTGGGTGATAGGAAAGGGTTAGGTTGTAGTCCTTCAAATACTCCATCCATCGGCGCTGCCTAAAGTTCAGATCCCTCTGGGTGAAGATATACTGCAGACTCTGGTGATCGGTGAAGATCTGAAAAGCCTCGCCATACAGGTAGTGCCTCCACAACTTGAGAGCGAACACCACTGCTGCCAGCTCCAAGTCGTGGGTGGGGTAGTTCTCCTCATGCTTCTTGAGCTGCCGAGAAGCATAGGCAACGACCCCACCGTGCTGCATCAGCACGACACCCAAACCTGACCTCGACGCATCGGTGTAGACCATGAAACCACCGCTGCCCGATGACAAGACCAACACTGGCGCTGAAGTCAACCTCGTCTTCAGCTCTCGGAAACTCTTCTCATAGTCCTATGACTAAACAAACCTAACGTCCTGCTTAGTCAACCTAGTCAACGACGCTGCTATCTTGGAAAAATCCTTAATAAACCTCCGGTAGTAACCAGCCAAACCCAGAAAACTGCGGACCTCTGACACCAATGTGGGCTGCTCCCACAACAACACGGCCTCCACCTTGGCAGGGTCCACTGCCACACCAGAACCCGAGATCACATGCCCGAGAAAGTGCACCTCCCTCAGCCAAAACTCGCACTTGTCGAACTTGGCATAAAGGTGGTGACTCCGCTGGGTCTCCAGCACGATCCTCAGGTGCTCCTCATGCTCCTCCTCAGAAGTCGAGTAGACCAAAATATCATCAACAAAAACAACCACAAAGAGATCTAGGTACTCACCAAACACCCTATGCATCAGATCCATGAATGCTGCGGGTGCGTTCGTCAGCCCAAACGGCATCACGACAAACTCAAAGTGACCGTACCTGGAACGAAAAGCCGTCAAACCAACATCTGACTCTTTGATCCGCATCTGATAGTAACCGAATCTCAAGTTAATCTTTGAGAAAACTCGGGCCGACTGTAACTGATCAAGAAAATCATCGATCCTCGACAACGGGTACCTGTTCTTCACAGTAACCTGGTTCAACTGCCGATAATCGATGCACAAATGAAGACTACCATCCTTCTTCCTCAAAAACAAAACAGGCACGCCCCATGGCGAACGACTCGGGTGAATGAAGCCCAGCTCAAGTAGCTCCTGCAACTGGCGCTTCAAGTCACGCAGCTCTGCCGGGGCCATCCGGTAAGGTGCCTTGGACAAAGGCATCGTACCGGGCAAAAACTCGATGGAGAACTCTACCTCCCGCTCAGGCGGAAAGCCAGGTAGATCCTCCGGGAAGACGTCAGAGAACTCAGAAACAACCGGCACGTCAGAAACTGAAGATCCGCTAGGCTCCAAAGAACAAACTGAAGCAAGGTACGCCACACAGCCATCGCGGATCAAACGGCGAGCTCTGCACAAGGAAATAAATGGCCGACGAGTAGACTGGATACCTCGGAAGTAGAGGACGGGCTCTCCAGGTATCCTAAACCGAACAGTCTTCCGCTGGCAATCAACCACGGCTGAGTGAGCCACCAACCAGTCCATGCCTAGGATGACGTCAAAGTCGCAAAGCTGCAGTGCGTACAACCTGGCCGGCAATTGGTGCCCCTCAACCTCGACTGCCACACCCTCCAGGTACGCAAAAGAGCGCATGTAGTCACCATACGGGAGATCGACTATCACGTCACACTGCCTCTCAGGCGAGTGACAAGCTAGGGACTTATAGAATTCCTTGGAAGCAAAACACAAAGAAGCACCGGGGTCGACCAAAACACGAGCAGCTCTGCCAAGGATAGGTAGAGTACCTATAACAAGGTTTGACGCCTCTGCTTGCTCCCGGGTGAGTGCCATCACACGACCACGACCACGCCCACGCTGCTGTGCCTGCTGCTGCTGCGGCGGCTGAGGCTGAGGGTACTGCTGCTGCTGCTGGTACGACTGGTACTACTGCGGCTGCAAAAATTGCTGAGCCTACTGCTGGTACTGCCCCCACTGCTGCTGACATGGTGCCTGCTACTGAGGAGGGTACTGGTACTGAGGCGGCTGCTGAGCGTACTGAACTGGCTGCTGCTACTGCGGGGCTTGCCCCATGGGGAAATCCCTCCTGAAGTGGCCCGATAAGCCACAGGTGTAGCAAACTGCCTCCTGACTGCTGCTGGTATGACTGGTACTACTGCGGTAAGCCACAGGTGTATCAAACTGCCTTCTGCTGTCGGCTCCGATCGCCCCCGCGAGTAGACAACTTCCTAAACTGCGAGTGAATCTCGGCGCTGCCGGAACTGCCCGAGCCGGAGGAAGAGGAAGTCGCACTACCACGGCTACCCGCTGGACGCTGGTAAGGCGAGGACCTGGAAGAGGCTCCTCCCTGCTGCTACTGCTGAGACTGCCAGGTCTCTCTGTCCAAGGCGATGGCCTACGCCACGGCCTCTCCCAAGGTGGCACACATGTGTTGTAGGATCGAATAGGTGGATGGATAAGATCTAGAAGGGGGGGGGGTTGAATAGATCTGACACAAATTACTGCGGAAGCTTAAGCAATTCAAAATTACTTCGAATCAGAGATCAATTCAGACAAACAATTTACTGATTTGAAGTGTGGGTGTGTGTAGATTATGTGTGAAGCAATTAAACACTTAGTGTGAAAGTGAAATCCTATGCAAGCATCTAGCGCAGACAAGCAGATCAAACCATTGCACAAAGGATTTTTTAGGTGGTTCAGAAATCACACCAGTGATTCCTACATCCACCCCTCACACAGTGAGGCTCCACTACTCAAAAGAGTACAACTCACACCGGAGCACGACGACTCCAAACACCCTTGAGCATGACGGCTCAACACACAACCTTGAGTTCAACGACTCACAAACTGAGCACGATGGCTCAAACAACAACTGGAGCACGACGACTCCAAATTGAGCACGATGGCTCAAACCACATAGTGAGTGCAACGACTCACAAACCAGAGCTCGATGGCTCACAATACAAAAGCTAGATCAAACACGAAAGAAATCAGATCCTCTAGCAATGATCTGATTCACAGACTCAATAAACTCAGAAATCTGTACAGAACTTCATATACAAATCTCACAAGAAGAAATAAGATGAACACTCCAAGAATTAGGTGAAAGAAGTATGAATTGGATGTTCTTCGGTGAAGAGGTCTTGCAGACGCTTGAATTGAGGAGCCTTGATGGAATTCAATGGAGATTCTCCTCAATTGGCGATACTCTGCTTTGATGGCATCTGAAATGCCAGAAATCCCTCTTCTACTACTTCTCTTCAGTTGGATCTGCTCCCTTTCCTAGCACAGTAACCTTCTCTCAAGAGATTCCCCTTGATTCCCACGTCCTTCCTTTTGAAAGGATGGCCTGCAGCTTCTGGAGATGGAGCCAGATCTGGAAAACCCCTTTTGCCGTCAAAAGGCTTCTTCTGGAAGTGTATGGGCTCTCTTGCCTTTGGGGTAGGAGAATCATGGGTATTTATAGCCCCATATGTCCATAAAGTGCCTTGGGGTGCATGGGCACAGAAATCTAGGTCAAATCCCTTGATTCCCAAGCAGCCACGTGTCTAGAAAAATTCACGTTTTTGAGTTTCAGTCGAAGTGTGTCGACACCACACGGCACTGTGTCGACACCACAAGCATTGTCTTCAAACTGTGCTTCTGGGAGAATGATATAGTGTCGACACCACGGGGCACTGTGTCGACACCATAGGCACACTGTGTCGACACATAGGCAGACTGTGTCGACACACAGGCAGACTGTGTCGACACCACTGGCTACTGCTTCAGAACATGCTTCTGGGACAGTCATCTAGTGTCGACACCACAGGGCACTATGTCGACACCACAGGTGGACTGTATCAACACCACATGACATTATGTCGACACCACAGGTGGACTGTGTTGACACCACTGTGACAAATTTGTGTAAACCTGAAAATATAAAGTGTAAACCATTAATACAAGATATTATCATTAAAATGTGAGATATTAAACATCAAAAACATGTTGTTTAAGCATTGTTGTGATATGTATAAAATGTATAACATGTTCAATTAGTCATCATTTTAATATGTGCAAAATGTCATCATCAAAATCAAATTATGAGTGATGTCAATTAGTCATGATTAAAGTCATCATTAAAAGGTTTCAAATACACACTCAACCCAACATTCTCCTCCTTTTTGATGATGACAAAATATACGCACAATCTCACAATAGTCCGACTCCCTTGACTGCAATAACTCCCCTAGACCATATTCACCCTTTGAACAACATTCTCCCATAAGAAACTTTCTCCCCTTTAAAGAACATTCTCCCCCTTTTTGATAGCATCAAAAAAATAGATAAGAGAGAGAAACAAAGATTGTAGGAGATCAAGAAATGAAATGTAGGAAATGAATGGTCAGAAATGATCAAAATAAATGAGGCAAAGTGATATTGTTGAATGAGAGAAATTATTGTGTTTTGGTTATTGTGCAACAAAATTTAATCACAAAGACACACTCAACACAAAATATAGTAAAATATAATGATCTGAATGTAGTTAAAATAATGATGCAAATGTGAAGTAAAATGACCTATATGAGTGAGCATAAGTATTTAACAAGGATGTTAGGATCTTTACGTGTAACACAATGTAGAATAATATGTCTAAACTCAGTAAACATGAACTTTATTAAGGTCTTAAGCTTTTCTATCCCGTCTTTTTGATTTTTCTTTCAATTTTAGTTGGGAAAGAATACAAGAATAAATTAGTTAAATCTCACTTTTCAGTGCAAGAGATCACATTTATCAGATGCAAGACCTCCTGATTACTCAATGGTTTAACTTTCATTATCTTATACAGAGTTAAAAATTTCATTTCCACTTTTTGACGCGAAACAAATCACTTTTTAGGTGAAATGACCCGGTTACTCAGTGGTTCAAGAATTTGCATTGCTCTGTTCGTATCTTTCCAGATTGTTGATCATTTTCTTTTGATGTTTTGCAGGAATATGTTTGCTTTGACCAGAAAAGTCATGACTACGAATTTAGAAAAATTATACTTAACATGTGGTAAAAATGAAGCTTAAACATGCACATGTTAAATAATAAAGCCACTCATGTGCCTACAAGTGTTTTGCAAGTCATTTTAAAGACATTCAGTATTAAGATTGCTTAACCTTGAAATGATAATGAATCTTTGAAATTAAACTAAATGCACAATGAGTTTAGTTTCAATGTCTTAATTCTCTCATAAGAAAATAGCACAATGACTCAAAAATTCTGATGATTTTGGGGTTCAAGATAGACAAGTAAGGTCAAGGAATGTGACAATGACTCCCCCTTTCATGTATCTCCCCCTCACAAGGTGAACATGAAGATTATTGAATAAATTGGAATGTAATGAATTGAAAATAGAATGAACAAGAATGTTTTATTAAAAGATAGAGACTCCCCCTCAACAATTGCATACAAGACTCTTGATACTTGGCGGAGACATATACTCACGCATAGTGAAAGTGTCCAGACAAGCTTGAATTTTCTTTCTTCAAATCATCATTTGATATATCAAGAATGCCAATGCAATGTGAGAGTTGAGGAATTTATTTGCAAGAACAGGAAGACTTTTATTAAGCAGCTTTGCAAGAACGTGTGTCAATAAACTGAATGAGAGTTGTTGATAAAACAGATATGAAAGAATATTTCTCCAGCATTTCACTCAAAGATTCTTTTGACTCACTCCCCCATAAGATATGCATGATATGAAATGATCATTTAAGCAATTTAGATATGTTCATTCCGAGTAGTTTGCACAAAAAGAGTATGAACATGATCAAGCATATATCAACAGGCAATTTATTGAAGGAGAAAAGTTTTCCAAAAACTCAAAATTGTTTCAAAGACTTAAAATAAAGTTTTTGAGATTTTCATTTTTCTTGATGACCTTTATGCAGAAAAAGACTATTGATACTTGGCGAAGAATTTTTCTCACGTATGATGATAGTTTCCAAACAAGCCTAACTTGTCCTTTCACATTTCACCATATGATATACCACATAGTCACTACAAAAAGGTCAATTATTCTTTAGTTTTAGCATGAAATTCATTGCATTTTCAAGAATATTTTTGCACTTTTTCAAATTTACTCCCCCTTAATATGTGCATGGAATGAAAAAGCTAGCAACTTGTCCATCCAGACAAGCCTAACTTGTCCTTTCACATTTCACCATTTGATATACCACATAGTCACTACAAAAAGGTCAATTATTCTTTAGTTTTAGCATGAAATTCATTGCATTTTCAAGAACATTTTTGCACTTTTTGAAATTTACTCCCCCTTAATATGTGCATGGAATGAAAAAGCTAGCAAGCAATTCACACATGATTATGCATACAATTAGCTTTAAGCATAACATGACTTTTGGTACTTGGCGGAGTATTTTACTCACGCATAATGATAGTTTCCAAACAAGCATAACTTGTTTTTCTACATGTCATCATTTGATATACCAATAAGTCAAAAAAGAAGATATGCACAAGGAGTCATGGGCACACACAAACAAGCATGATTTCAATTGTCATGACATAAATTTCTTGTTAGAAGCAGCATTGAAACACATTTCTCATTGTTCAGATAAAAATTAAACATTCATTTCAATTCAGACAATTTACATTTGAAATGGTGAAGAAATTTTACCTGAACAGTCTTCATTTCTTTTTCAAAGATTTTACCTGTGTTCTCCAATCATTTCTTGCCTTGCACAACCAATATCTTGAATCCATTTACAATGTATGACTGCAAGACTCCTCAGCTTGCTGATCAAGCTGGTTTTGAGACCCACACTTGCTTGGGTCCTGCAATGAAATCAATGTTAGAGTGCAATAAAGATTTCTAAATCCAAAATAATTTTATTTTTGGTATAGATGCATTTCTTTCATTGATAGAACTATGAGCAGAATTAATTCTGGATTTTCTTTTTGCCTTGCTCAATGCATCTATGTTTTCATGAAGTTTTCTAATTTTTAAATTTTTAATATAAGCAGAAACAAAATGATTTTGTGCAGCATTTCTATGCCTATACACATGGAATTTCTGAACATTTTCATTATGAACATGATATTTATTCATGTGTGTATGAGCATATGCATTAGACTGGAATTTCTGAGCATGCACAACAAAATCATTTCTGTACCAATAGTCCCTAGAAATATGACCAATTTTATGACAATAAAAGTATTGGATTGATTTGGCATGTTTATTGAAATTTTGATTTCTAATCCAGCAATGTTTGACAAGATGACCAAGTTTATTACAATTAAAGCAAATGAGATCATTTCTTACCTGGTACTTACCTTGGCATGTATGCATTTTTTGGAATCTCCTTTTCATGTGAGGAGGCTTACCATGAGGAGAAGGCATTACTTTTTGGTGGCTCTTGGCATGATGTGAATTTGGAACTTGCCTTGGAGCTTTTTGAACTGATGGAGGAAGTAGATGAATCTTCTTGACAATAGTATTTTTCTTTTTCTCTGTCTATTTCTGAACAAGAACTTTCACTAGTTTTTCATTAGAATTAGCAGAGTTCTTGTTCGCAACAGTTTTAACAAATGTTAGTTTTATTTTATTTTCATTTTTCTTATCTCTCACAGAAGCAAGACTTGTGTATTTAGTATTCTTCAATTCATGTTCAAGCTTCTATTTTTCAGCTTTTAATGCAACAACTTCATTTTCTGAAATTTGAAGTTTATTTAGCATGACATCCAAACCATTTTTCATCTTGTTCTTTTCATTTTCAAATTGAGCAATTTGTTTTTCCAAATCAGTAATTTTATTACTTAAATTGCTACAGTCATTGTCCAATGGTTTGTCATGCAACAAGCATTCAATCTTCCTTTTTAGATGACTATTTTCTTCAACAAGTTGTTTGCATCTTTCATTTATTTGATGATCATGAGCCATGTTAGAAATCTGTTTGTTTAATTGATCATTATCAAATTTGAAGTTTACATTGAGATCGATCAATTTTGCATTTTCATCTTTCAAATCAAGATTTTCATATTCCAACTGATCATGATTTTCTTTCAACTTGGACAACTTGTTTTCACAAATTTTGATTTTATCTTTCAAACTTTCTTTTTCAAAATTCAGTTTCTTAACTTCAATTTTCAAATTCTCATTTTCTTGTAAAGGATCTTTATCATTGTTCTAGAGCAATTCAAGTGTACTTTTCAATTTTTCACTTTCTTTGTGGCAATGTTTTAAAGTCTTTTTCAAATCATTATTTTTAGTGTTCAGCTTTGCATTAAGATTTTGTATCTTCTTACAGAATTCAATCAATTCAACATAAGACATGCCTTCATCTGCATCAGAATCAGAATTTGAATACATAAATGGATCTGGAATTGATTTACCTAACCTTGTAGACCCATTTGAACTTTTGTGTTCTGAAGAGGATAAAGAATGCTCTGAGCTCATGGAATGTGCTGTTAGAGCCAAAGTCTTTTGAATTGTTGATTTTCTGGATTCATTGAAGCTCTTCTTTGCCATTAAGTACTTGGAAATTTCTTTTGCTCCTTTTCTTTGTGAATCCTTTGAAAAATCCGATGAAAATGAGCTTGGGGATTTCTCTGAAATTATAACAGGAAATTCATGCAGATTAAAGCAATTTGCCATTATACCAAAACTCAAAAGATTATTAGATCTAATCACAGTGAATCAATGCAACAAGGAATTAGATCTAACAATTAGAGTGGTTAACCTAGCTCTGATACCAATTGTAGGATCGAATAGGTGGATGGATCAGATCTAGAAGGGGGGGTTGAATAGATCTGACATAAATTACTGCGGAAGCTTAAGCAATTCAAAATTACTTTGAATCAGAGATCAATTCAGACAAACAATTTACTGATCTGAAGTGTGGGTGTGTGTAGATTATGTGTGAAGCAATTAAACACTTAGTGTGAAAGCAAAATCCTATGCAAGCATCTAGTGCAGACAAGCAGATCAAACCATTGCACAAAGGATTTTTTAGGTGGTTCAAAAATCACACCAGTGATTCCTACATCCACCCCTCACACAGTGAGGCTCCAATACTCAAAAGTGTATAACTCACACCGGAGCACGACGACTCCAAACACCCTTGAGCACGACGGCTCAACACACAACCTTGAGTTCAACGACTCACAAACTGAGCACGACGGCTCAAACAACAACCGGAGCACGACGACTCCAAATGGAGCACGACGGCTCAAACCACATAGTGAGTGCGACGACTCACAAACCAGAGCTCGATGGCTCACAATACAAAAGCTAGATCAAACACGAAAGAAATCAGATCCTCTAGCAATGATCTGATTCACAGACTCAATAAACTCAGAAATCTGTACAGAACTTCATGTACAGATCTCACAAGAAGAAATAAGATGAACACTCCAAGAATTAGGTGAAAGAAGTATGAATTGGATGTTCTTCGGTGAAGAGGTCTTGTAGACGCTTGAATTGAGGAGCCTTGATGGAATTCGGTGGAGATTCTCCTCAATTGGCGATACTCTGCTTTGATGGCATCTGAAATGCTAGAAATCCCTCTTCTACTACTGCTCTTCAGTTGGATCTGCTCCCTTTCCTAGCACAGCAACCTTCTCTCCAGAGATTCCCCTTGATTCCCACGTCCTTCCTCTTGAAAGGATGGCCTGCAACTTCTGGAGATGGAGCTAGATCTAGAAAACCCCTTTTTGCCGTCAAAAGGCTTCTTCTGGAAGTGTATGGGCTCTATTGCCTTTGGGGTAGGAGAATCATGGGTATTTATAGCCCCATATGTCCATAAAGTGCCTTGGGGTGCATGGGCACAGAAATCTACGTCAAATCCCTTGATTCCCAAGCAGCCACGTGTCTAAAAAAATTCACATTTTTGAGTTTCAGTTGAAGTGTGTCGACACCACAGGGCATTGTGTCGACACCACAAGCATTGTCTTCAAACTAGGCTTCTGGGACAGTGATATAGTGTCGACACCACAGGGCACTGTGTCGACACCATAGGCAGACTGTGTCGACACACATGCAGACTGTGTCGACACCACTGGCTACTACTTCAGAACATGCTTCTGGGACAATCATCTAGTGTCGAAACCATAGGGCACTGTGTCGACACCACAGGTGGACTGTGTCAACACCACAGGACATTGTGTCGACACCACATGTGGACTGTGTTGACACCACTGTGACAAATTTGTGTAAACCTGAAAATATAAAGTGTAAACCATTAATACAAGATATTATCATTAAAATGTGAGATATTAAACATCAAAAACATGTTGTTTAAGCATTGTTGTGATATGTATAAAATGTATAACATGTTCAATTAGTCATCATTTTAATACGTACTAAATGTACTAAATGTCATCATCAAAATCAAATTATGAGTGATGTCAATTAGTCATGATTAAAGTCATCATTAAAAGGTTTCAAATACACACTCAACCCAACATGTGTGCCGTCACACCCCACCTCAGGTCTGGTGTCAGTCCTGCTATGAACCTCTCTGCACACACCTGATCGCTGCCTTCGACATGAGACACATGCCTCAACAACCGAACAAACCTCTGGTGGTACTGAGAAACTGTGAGGTCGCCCTAGACCAACGCGTGGAACTGGTCCCGTCTCTCACGTTGAGCATAGTCGGGGAAGTACTCGCCGTGTAAGACCTCCGAAAACCACTGCCAAGTGATGTGATCCAACCTCTGCCCCTAGAAGTGAGTCTGCTTCTGAACTCTCCACCACTCATGGGCTGCTCCCTTAAGCTGGTACACCTCCAGTCAAACCTGGTCCTCCTCAGTGCACTCCATGGTCTCGAAGATGCGTTCTAGATCATGGATCCAGCTCTCTGCCTTATTTGGATCATACTCACCGTGAAACATCGGTGGCCGGAGACGCAAGAATCTCTCTAGGAGAGCAGTCCTGTCCTCCGTAACCGCCGTCCTCCTCCGGCTGGCTCAGGTACTGCTAGTACTCGACGGCTGCTGACGAACTGACAACTCCACCTCTAGCTTTACCTGCTGCTCTGGCACCATTGGGGGAGGTACCGGAGGCTGAACACCTACTGCTGCCTGCCCGGGCTGGTACGCTCCCTGGTACAAGTTCCTAAAGAATTGCTCTGCTAGGGGAAACCAGTCTGCATACTGCTGCGGCTGAGGCTGGTACTCCTGCTGCTGTTGCTGCCCGCCTGCTACTGCGGCTGCCGCTGCTGCCTGTGCACCCTGAGGCTGCGCCACTGACTCTGCTGCGAACACCTCCTCGTAGACCTGCCCCTGCGCGGGCATCTCAGACTCATCCTGCTGCTCAATCATCTCTCTGGCCTGCCTGCGCCTCCGCAGAGCCATGTCCTGCATAGCAACACAACCAACAAAGGTTAACAAAACCACTCGGGCGGCTAGCAGTGTACTTGTACTACCGTTGGGACTTCCTGTTGCAGTTTAAATCCATTACAAGTCCTGTCAGACTCTCGCTCTGATACCAACTGTAACAACCCGAGAACCCGACCCTCAGCCCACGTCGAGGACCCGATTTTTACGGTCGCCGCCCACGGATCTGGGGACCCGGAAGGGCTATAATCTACGTCTAACATGATATGTAACGGAAGTAAACGTCAACTGTTAATCTAGAATTGTACGTGCGGAAACAGAGAAGAGAGTGGACCACCATGTACCTCTCTAAGTACAGTCTCAACGCACGCATGCTAGTACAAGTAAAAGACAGGGGAAGAACAAGTCCCTCAGGGGCAAACCCCGAGGGTGACGTACACTGAAAAAGGGGAACCACTGCTAGCTACGGGGACCTCGCCTACCGCCCCGTCTCCTCCGCCCGGCGCACGCCCTGCCGCTGTTGAGAAGTCTCACCTGGGAAAAGGAGGGATGAGCTTCACAACAGAAGCTCAGTAGGGACTACCAATCTCCTACTGGCTCTAAACAGGCAGAAGAATATAAATATAAATATAAAATGAATGACAGCAGTTTATATCTTCTACCTACAAAATGGAAGTGCGGAAGCGAAACTACAACTAGCACGGCACGGAAAGTACATACGGTCGGAAACTCCGTATGACTACTCGTCGTGACCACCACATGGCTAGCAAACACAGACGGAGGGGACTCCACCTGGACAAGGAACACTAGCTACAGGGAGCACTACCACTAGTCAAGGTCAGGTGCGCCAACCGACGTCTTATCCTCGACCCGGGTCCTGACCCTCACGTCTCGTCAGAGCGAGGTAGGACACAAAGTAACGCAACAGTAATTGCCGTAGTCTGGCCGGACTACGGTCCTACGCCTGGCCTCTCTAAGCAGTTCCGGGACCGTAAAGAGAGAGGCAGTGAGAAAAAGACTAGCTGGACTGCGCTGGGAAGAACTCCGAAAACTGACCTCGGTGTCCCAGTCCAACCACGAGAGCTCTGCAAGCGACTCAACGCAACTATCCTAACCACCGTTTTCCCCTAAGCTCTAGAGTCCACCTGGTGGCTGCCAACTCAAGCACACTCATAGCCCGGAGTACTCTCTCGATAGGCTCCCTAGGATGGGGGTGATGACCAAACTTTCCCCATATAAATTAATTCACTTATGCATACATTAGTTTTGATGATTAAAAAAAAATACTAATAAATTACTTGAGCCTTGAGGACAGGAAATAAAAGTAAATGGAAGTTCAAAGACAGTCAGGTAAAACTCTCACTTCATTTCTTTCAAGTCATTGCAACGATTTCTTAAGATGTCATAATGATTTCTTAAGACCTCGTAACGATTTGCTCGTCGCAACGATTTCTTAAGTTGTCATAACGATTTCTTAAGACCTCGTAATGATTTGCTCGTCGCATCGATTTCTTAAGTTGTCATAACGATTTCTTAAAGACCTCGTAACGATTTGCTCGTCGCAACGATTACTTAAGTTGTCATAACGATTTCTTAAGACCTCGTAACGATTTGTCTATCGCAACGATTTCTTATGTGATCACATCGATTTCTGTAGAACTCATAACGATTTCTATATTGTTCATAACGATTTGTCTACCACAACGATTTCTTAAGTGATCACATCGATTTCTGTAGAACTCATAACGATTTCTATATTGTTCATAACGATTTGTCTACCACAACGATTTCTTAAGTGATCACATCGATTTCTGTAGAACTCATAACGATTTCTATATTGTTCATAACGATTTGTCTACCACAACGATTTCTTAAGTGATCACATCGATTTCTGTAGAACTCATAATGATTTCTGTATTGTTCATAACGATTTGTCTACCACAACGATTTCTTAAGTGATCACATCGATTTCTGTAGAACTCATAACGATTTCTATATTGTTCATAACGATTTGTCTACCACAACGATTTCATAAGTACTTACAACGATTTCATTATGATCTAATGATTCTCTGTCATAACGATTTGCCTATCAACTTATAACGATTTCATAAGTCATAAAGGCATCGGCTCTGTTCATATCGATTTTATCAATATTCTTTAATATACGTTGAATAGTCAAAGTCGTGTCTCGCCTATTTAACTGCTATGCATTCAATGCACTCTGAACGTATCTCTCATGCATGCAGATGATATCTTCCACTATTGTGCTATTATGTCTACATCGTTATTTTGACAGAAAGGAGCTTTGCTAAATATAGCAATATCTTTTCTAACTGTGACTAACAATCAGTGACAGCCCTAGCTATCTCCTATGTATTTGTGATATGCTTGCAGATACCTGACAAGATTTATCTGTACAACGTTGGACACAAAAGATACAAGATATCAAACATTTCTTTGACGTGTACTAAAGGATAAAAGACTGAAGATCAGAAGCTTCCTTGCAGACCAGTCTAACGTACACCAGAATGAGAGACAACGGTTCTTTAACGTTCAAATTTCAAGTAGAAGCTTAAATACAAGACTACAAGACTGAGAAGCATATACTTTTGAAGAGAACAACATTCTGTGATAGAGAATAGCCAATCCTTTAAGTCTTCAGTAGTTGAAAACAAGAGCGAAGCACTCCATTCCAATAGATCTCAGCTCTTTAGCTCTCTGTGTTGAAAAAGAAATTCCTGTGAGAGTTAGTGAAGTCTTTTGAGAGAAACCAGTGTCAAAATCCTTTCTCTCTTGAGGCTTATTTGCTTCAGACTATAGCTGTTTGAGCTAGTTCCTGAAGCCTGTTCTTGTGCTTACTTTTATTAGTTTTATTCCCTTCTGTGTGAAGGAAGACCTGGTGGTATCCAGGGTGGTTGTATTCCCTTCTGTGTGAAGGAAGACCTGGTGGTATCAGGGTGGTTGTTTTCCCTTCAGGTTGAAGGAAGACCGGTTGTGGCTGGGTGTAAGGATCCGTGAGGGGGATAGTACCCTTGATAGTGATATCCTGAGGTATTGCTCAGGGACTGGACGTAGGTCTCCTGTGGATAGGAGTTCCGAACCAGGATAAAATCCTTGTGTCTTGTGGCTGTGTTTTGTGCGTTTGCTGTTTCATTTCCTCTAACTCTAACTTTCGTTTAAGTTGTTGTGTAATCTTATTAGTGAACAGGTTTCAATCAAAGATCAAATTTTTAATAACCCATTCACCCCCCTCTGGGCTAGCTAGCTGGGCAACAAGTGGTATCAAAGCGAGTCTCTTCGACAAAGAAGAAGATCCAACGATCTGAAGAGTAAAGATCCATAGCAGCCCAAGGTAACTTCGAAGGTCAGTCAGTCAACAGACCTCCTTTATTTGATGGAGAAGATTATACCTATTGGAAGACAAGAATGGAGTACTTTCTACAAGGACATGATTACATGATTTGGTCGATTGTAGAAGAAGGTGATCTTCTAGTCACCAATCCAAAGGCTCAGTGGACAGATGATGATAGAAGAAGAATATCTTTAAACTGCAAAGCCAAGAGCATCCTGTGCTGTGCCCTCAGCAAGAAAGAATTCAACAGAGTTTCAGCCTGCAAATCCGCAATGGAAATGTGGGAAAAGCTCAGGATTACCTATGAAGGGACAGATAAGGTAAAGGAGACAAGAATCGACATTCTTGTGACTCAATATGAAAGATTCCAGATGCAGTCAGGTGAATCCATAACCCAAATGTTTAGTAGATTCACAGATATCACAAATGGGTTAGCTGGATTAGGAAAAATCTATGCTGTACCAGATATGGTCAGAAGATCCTCAGATCTCTGCCATCCTCATGGACTCCAAAGGTAACAGCCATTGAGGAAGCCAATGATCTAAAACTAATGTCATTGGAGAAGTTAATAGGATCCCTCATGGCTCATGAGATAAATATGGAGAGATTAGGAGAATCCTCCAGCAGAAAGAAGCAATCAAACGCTCTCAAGGCAAATGAAGATATATCAGAAGAATCACAGGACAACAGTGAAAGCAGTAAGGACAGTGATGATGAAGAAGCAATGCTGTCTCGAAGACTTCAAAGAATTCTAGCAAAGAAGAAGAAGTTCCAGTCTGGGAGAAGATTTTTTAAGAAAAATAAAGATTTCAGAAAACCAGAAGTAAAGGATTCGAAGAAAGGAGAAATGATTTGCTATGAATGCAAGAAGCCTGGACACATCAAGGCAGATTGTCCAATGCTTAAGAAGAATGATCACAAGAAGAAGGATAATTTCAGAAAATTCAAGAAGTATAAAAAGAAGGCAATGGCAGCTGCTTGGGAGAACAGCAGTGACTCAGACAGTGAGTCAAGCTCAAGCAGTGATGGAGAAGAAGCCAACCTGGCTCTCATGGCCAACACCGAAGAAAAGGTAACTTCTGACTCTTCCTTTGATTCCTGTAATGATTCAGATTCTGATAATCTAGAAAGTGCCTTTAATGAACTTTATGATAAATATAAAGAAGTATCTAAATTACTTAAAGTT
This sequence comes from Colocasia esculenta, assembly GCA_014218235.1. NCBI lineage: Eukaryota > Viridiplantae > Streptophyta > Magnoliopsida > Alismatales > Araceae > Colocasia > Colocasia esculenta. Next base: position 52,588,899 of record CM024764.1, on the reverse strand, counting down.
AGTAAGAAAAATGTAATCTGTTTAGAAAACACTAATTCAGATCTAAAAACAGAAAACGAAGAATTAGAGAAACAAATAACTGAACTTAAAAGAAGAAATGAATTGTTATGTGAAGACCTAAAAGCTAAGAATGAAAAATAACAAAATTGGAAAAACAGGAAAGCACAGATGAATTAAGAAAGAAATTAAAAACTTAAATGAAGAAAATGATAAACTATCAAGCACACTAGAGAAATTTACTAATGGTAAAAACTCTCTAATATTAAAAGGTGCTAGAAGAGCAGGTAAGAAGAAAAATGGGTTAGGATATACACCCCCAGATAATGAAGAAACCATAGTCTACCCTAAAACATATCCAACACCAAAGTTTATACCTGAACAAGATATAGCATATAAAGCTGAGTTCAAGTATATAGAAAAGGTAACAAAATTATCCTGCTGTGATCACTGCAACAAATTAGGACATATCGCAATAACATGCCCAACAAAACATAAAAAATGGATAATAAAAGGTAAAATTAATGATACTAACCCATCAGGACCCAAAAGAACTTGGGTACCTAAAACTTAATGTTTAAATTTCAGGGAAACTCAAGAGCATCCAAATGGTACTTGGATAGTGGATGCTCAAGACACATGTCAGGAAACCAGAAGTTCTTTGTCAATCTCCAAGCTGAAGAGGGAACAGTTACCTATGGAGACAATGGAAAAGGCACAGTGATAGGAAGTGGGTCCGTGAACAACAAAGGAAAATCAGTTATTGAAGATGTGTTGCTGGTCAAAGGATTAAAGCACAATCTCATTAGCATCAGCCAGTTGTGTGACAAAGGCCATCAGATTCAGTTCCAAGAATCAAAATGCAGCATATTAAAGGATGGAGCAGTCATCTTTGAAGCATATAGAGAAAGAAATTTGTATGTACTCTATCTTGAGGAACTCAGGGATCAAGATGTCTGTTTGGCAGCCAGCAAAGATCAATCAACTGAGCTGTGGCACAGAAGACTGGGCCACTGCAGTTTGGATGGATTGAACAAGCTCAGAAAAAGAAATCTAGTGGAAGGACTGCCAAAGGTCAACACAAAAATGGATAGCATCTGCAGACCTTGTGCAAGAGGAAAGCACACCAAGAACTCTTTCAAATCAAAGACAGTAATGACCACCTCAAGGCCGTTAGAACTACTTCACATGGATCTATTTGGGCCAATGAGGACTACCAGTCTTGGGGGAAAGAATTTTGGATTTGTCATAGTTGATGATTACTCAAGATTTACTTGGGTATCCTTTCTAGAGCACAAAGATGACACCTTTGATAATTTTGTCAGCTTCAGCAAGAAAGTTCAGAAAGATCAGAAGTTCACCATTATCTCTATCCGATCAGATCATGGTGGTGAATTTCAAAATGAAAAGTTTGCCAGGTTCTGTGATGACCAAGGAATTGAGCACAACTTCTCAGCACCAAGGACACCTCAACAGAATGGAATTGCTGAGAGGAAAAATAGAACTCTTTTGGATATGGCAAGAACAATGTTATCAGAATATGACTTGCCAAGATATTTTTGGGCCGAAGCCATCAACACTGCAAGCTACATCATTAATAGGGTAATGATCAGGCCAATTCTGAAGAAGACTGCTTATGAACTCTACAAGGGAAAGAAACCTAAGATCAGTCACTTCAAAATATTTGGATGTCCTTGCTTCATCCATAACAATGGAAAAAGGGACATTGGTAAGTTAGATGCCAAATCAGATGAAGGCATCTTTATGGGGTACACTTCTAAACCCAAAGGTTATAGAGTTTTCAATAAACGCTCATTATTAATTGAACAAACTGTGCATGTTATTTTTGATGAATCTAACCCTTCCTTGAAAAAGGAAGAAATTAGTGACATTGATGATGCAGATGACTTGTCCGAAAAAATAAAGAATACCTCAATTGAGGACAAGGAAGATCCACCTCTGGAAGAACTGCAGCAAACTGAAATTCAACATGCAAATCTTCCAAAAGAATGGAGACATAAGAAAGATCACCCTCTTGAGAACATTATTGGTGATCCATCTGTAGGGGTAAGAACAAGAGGTAATGTAATTCCTTGTGATTATTTAGCTTTTGTTTCTCAAATAGAGCCTAAGACAGTCAATGAAGCTTTAACTGATGAATCTTGGATAATAGCCATGCAAGATGAACTAAATCAGTTCAAGAGAAACCAAGTATGGTCACTTGTTCCTAGACCATCCAATCATTCAGTTATTGGCACCAAGTGGGTGTTCAGAAATAAACTGGATGAGTCTGGAGTAATCTCAAGAAACAAGGCCAGACTGGTTGCTCAAGGCTATTCCCAAGAGGAAGGCATAGATTTTGATGAAACCTATGCACCTGTGGCTAGACTTGAGGCTATTAGAATTTTACTTGCTTATGCATCTGCATTAAATTTAAAATTATTTCAAATGGATGTCAAATCTGCCTTTTTAAATGGTTTTATCAAAGAGGAAGTATATGTTGAACAACCTCCAGGTTTTGATGACACCGAATTTCCAAATCATGTATTTAAACTCCATAAGGCTTTATATGGTTTAAAGCAAGCACCTAGAGCCTGGTATGAAAGGCTCAGTACTTTCTTATTAGATCATGGTTTCACTAGAGGTCAAGTAGATAGTACATTATTTATAAAATCAAAAGTCAAACATATACTACTTGTGCAAATATATGTAGATGATATTATTTTTGGATCTACTGATGAATCTCTTTGCAAGTACTTTGAAAAGCTTATGCAGGGAGAATTTGAAATGAGTATGATGGGGGAGCTAAACTACTTCCTTGGATTACAAATCAAGCAAGGGAAGGAAGGCACCCACATCTGTCAAGCCAAGTACACCAAAGAGCTGTTAAAGAAATTTGGATTTGAAGGTGCAAAGCCACTTTCAACGCCAATGAGCACATCAACCAGAATGGACAAGGATCAAAATGGTAAAAAGGTAGATCAAAAGAACTATAGAGGTATGATAGGGTCATTACTTTACTTAACAGCAAGTAGACCAGACATTTTATTTAGTGTATGCATGTGTGCTAGATATCAAGCAGACCCTAGAGAGTCTCATTTAATTTCTGTGAAAAGAATATTTAGATATTTAGCTAGAACTCATGATTTAGGTCTTTGGTATCCAAAATCTTGTGAAATAAACTTAGTAGGATATTCTGATGCTGACTATGCTGGATGCAAAGTAGATAGAAAGAGCACCAGTGGTTGTTGTCAATTTCTTGCAGGATGTATGATATCTTGGTCTTCCAAGAAACAAAACTCAGTAGCTCTATCAACAGCTGAAGCTGAATATGTTGCTACTGGAAGTTGCTGCACACAACTCCTATGGATAAAGCAACAACTTGAGGATTTCGGCATTCATATCAAGTCAATTCCACTACTGTGTGATAATACAAGTGCCATCAACCTCACCAAAAACCCAGTGCAACACTCGAAGACTAAACACATTGAGGTTAGATATCATTTCATTCGAGATCATGTAGCTAGTGGTAATTTAGAAATTTCTTTTATAGATACAAATGGTCAATTGGCAGATATCTTCACAAAAGCCCTACCTGAAGAGAGATTTACATCTCTTAGAAGGGAATTAGGGATGTGCAATTTGTGAAAAGATTTCTGTATTTAAATTGGCATATAAATTTTTCAGATTATAATGAAATCTTCTCTCTCCCTCTGGCATTAAGCAAAACTCAGCTTATTTATTTATTTGACCGCTATTGTGTTAAAAGCAGTTTGACCCGTCAAACCTTTTGTCGCTTTCTGCCGTTTTTTTTTGGCGCCTCCTTTTTCGATAAAGTATTATTAATTAGTCAAATCGTTGTGGGAACGACTCATCTCCCACCTTTACCCTTCCTTCTCCTTTATCTGTTCACCCAAAGCTGATGCCCTAACGATTCCGACATCGACTCTCCGCAAGATTTGAAGCCTTCTCTTCTTCTCGCGAAGAATCCCTTGAGGGCTTCCATCCCTTCCATCATCTCCTTTCTCCAGAACCGTTCTCCACTCTACCCATGGCCGCTCCAGTGATCTCCGGAAGTGTAGGGGGCTACAGTGCTGAGTATTTGTCCCCTGAGCAGCAGGAAAGGTTTACATTCGTCAAGACGAAGGTTTGCAGAAATAAAGCAGTGGATGTATCAAATCTAGAAAAGAATGGCATGAGCAGTATAGCAGAAACATTGAGAAGGATGCAGTGGATGGATATTGCCACCTTCACCGAGGTAAGCTATCCCGACCTGGTGAAAGCCTTTTATGTTTGTCTAAGGTCAGAGGCGGATGGGTCCCTTGTCTCTTCTGTAAAGGGTATCCAAATTAAAGTAGATCATGAGCTTTTGCACATGTTGTTTGGGGTGAAGACTTCTGGACACAGTGGGGTTCACACAGTGAACGATCAAGCAAAGGGTCTTGGCATTATAGGTCCAGGTTTCAGGCTGAGAGACGGGAAATTGGATATCAATCAGATGACTGCATTCAACCGTTTACTTCATTTTATTATCTGCCAAATCATAGTTCCCCGCAGTGCCACCTTCTCAACTTGTACTAGGGCAGATTCGGATATGATGTTCTGGGTAATCCAGCAAAAGGAGATTAACATGGCCGAGGTCATGATGGAGAGAATGAAGTTTGCCCATGATCAAATCTGGGATACAAAGAGCAAATTGAATGTTTCATTGCCCTATGCTCATCTACTTACCAAGATTTTCAACCATTTTGGAGTAAATCTATCTGGGGCAGTTGTGGAAAAGATGGGCCAGTCTATAAGGTCCAGGAACCTAAAGAAAAGTGGATTCTCAGTGCAGAATGGGATATGGACCAAGACCTCTGTGGCAGAGGGAGAGGCCATCATTGGAGATGTTCCAGAGATTCCAGAAGAAGCAGCAGATCCACCAGCAGAATTAGAGGTAGAATCAGTAGCAGTAGAACAAGCAGCAGCAGAACCTGCAGTGGAAGAACAAGCAGAGACTTCAGGATCACCTGTTATGGAGGTTGACTCTCGTCCTCCAGAAACTCCAATGGGAGAAGCAGTAGCAGGTGTGGCAGATCCCTTGCCCACCTCCAGAGTTGCCTCTATTCTAAGAGAAGTGTTGGATTCCTTTCCTTCCACCTCAGTTACTTCAGAAATAGGTGGACTTACAGAGACAAAAGCTATGGCACCAGGCCATATTGAAAGATCCAATGCAGAAAATATTATTTCTGAGGAGCCAACAGTTGTGCAAGGGAAGTAGTGATGGATGAAGCTCCTACTGAGGGGGAGCAAATTGCAAGTGTGTCTCAAGTATCTACTTCTGTGGCCGAGGGTCACATTGAAATGGAGGAAGCTCCTAGCCAAGTGGAGCCAATTGGAAGTGAGCCTCAAATGTCAGAATTAGTGGCAGAAGGCCACAGTGAGGACATTGTTTTGGAAGAGGCTCCCACTCTAGGGGAGCAAGAAAATGTTGTTAAATCTGCTCCTATTCAGGGGGAGCAAGAGCTTGGTACAGAAGAAGCACCATCACAGGGGGAGCCCATTGAAAATGCCCCTGTAAATAAAGGACCTAGTACAGGTCATGGTGAATTTGAAGAACCAGTACCTCAGAGAAAAATAAAGAGAGTGGTTCACAGAAGGCAAGGAAAGGGCCACAGGAAAGTTTATTTGAAGCCTGTTATGGACATACTAAAGGCTCAAGGAGATATATTATCATCAGTTCAGTCCAGTGTCCAAGGCATTCTTGCCAGTCAAGCTACAGCCACTTCTGAACTGTCTTCAGTCCGAAATGCTATGAGGTGGTTCAACAAGGAATTGTCAGACATGAAGACCATGCTATCAGCAATTTCCAGGACAGGTGGACTTTCTCCTTCTGCTACTCAGAGCAGACCAGCAGCTGTTCCTCGGCCACCAGGGCCACCAGCACAAGAGTCAGGGCCATCTGGGCCATCAGTGCAAGCTTCAGGGTCATCAGGACCATCTCATCAGGAATTTAGGCCATCTGGGCCGTCTGCAGTTGTCAGCGAAGGTCAAGCAAAAGGGAAAGAGCCAGTAGCAGCTACCAAGGCCCCTGAAACTTCTACTCTTGCAACTCCAATCCCCTCCTCACCTTCATCTTCTTCTACAGCCCCTCCAGCTCCACCAACCTTCAAACACCCTATGCCTCGCACCCAAACCTCATCCTCTATCATTCCATCTCAACCTTCCTTCTCTCCCACTTCCTCTCAAACCTCAGCTCCATCTTCACCTCTCTCTAAAACTACTCCAGTTCACCCATCTTCATCCTTCAATCCCAAACATCTCTTCTATCCTCCTACTCCTCCTTCTTCTGTCACTTTCATTCCGGAATCACCTCAAATTCACAGTGACTTTGACACTAATCTTCCGGATGACTTTGAGAGAAGTACCCTCATCTCCATACTATCCACTGCCACTCATGTCCACAGGACTGATCCTCCCAGTCCTGCCAAGAAGAAGAGGAAACATTCATCCTCTGTCAGCATCCCTTCCACACCATTATTTCCTCCTCTTTGGTACTCTCTTACCCTCGACCCTCAGAGAAGATCCATCTATAAGGAATACCTTCAAAAATGTATCCTTTCCACTATCTATGGTATTCCCTTCCTCAACCTCTCTGAGCATCTAAACATTGTTCTTCCTCTTTGCCAGTTCTCCCACCTTCAAAAATCCAAAATCTATGAGGGGACTGAGTTCAAGACTGAAGCACAGTGGGCCAGCGTCAAGGGAAACAAGCCTCAGTACTCCAAATACTTGACTGCCCGTGCAGAAACCCTTACCCATAGAGATCACCCACTCACTCTTTCTGAGTGGTTCCTTCTTCGGCATAAGACCTCTTGGGGCCCATTCATTCTGAAAGAGATCAGGATAGCCAAGAACTTCCAGTTGTACAGTGATTTCTGCTACCTGAACAAGCTGCCTGAAGTCCAGTTCTACCAATTTCATTCAGCCATAGTGATGCTGAGATCAGAACATCCAATAAATCTTCCCCTCACAGTGGATTTTGCAAACCTCAAAGTTGACTCTCCAGTTCTTCTGCCGAAGCTACACTCCTTAGTGTTTGACTCAGATGCAGGCTCCCATGCCTTTGATATGTTTGCTAAGCAGATGGGCAGAATGTCAGCTAAGCAGGGTAGAATGCCTTCCTTTTTGCGGTTTATTTTCAGAGAATACCACTCTGGCCGCATTTCCTCCCAAGTTTTGGCTCCACTCATTTCTGAGTGTGAGAGGCTTTCTCCCTCCGTATGGGAAACGCTCTACAAGGAACCCCATCTTCAGTTGCAAGCCATCAACAGTTCCTTGATCCGTCAAGCTAAGCCTATTCTATCAGCCGAAGCCTTCTTGGATCTCAACTCCATAAATCCCATTCAAGAGATCTATGTTCAGTGGGCAGCCAGATATACTGCCTTCTATGCCTTAAAGAAGGATCTTCTTGATCAGAAGATTTTCTATCCAATCTCTCTGGATAGATTTCTCCATCGTGCCAGTTTTGGAAAAAGCACCTACTTCAGATTCATACTGGACAGAGATCAGTATGGAGAATTCCTGGAAGAGCAGCGGCAGCTATACATTCAGAGGATCACTCCAGCCATGGGTTCTTCCTTCTCAGTTGCTCCTGGTGTTTTCCACCAGATTTTGAAGATATGGAGATCAAGGCATGGGCTGTCATTTCCCAGCATGCCTCTCTTTTGTCTCCGTTGTATTATCTTACTCCTAATTAATCCAAAGCTTTCTCTCTTCTTTGTCTCATAGACTATCTTTTTGCTTATTGACAAAAAGGGGGAGAAGACTAAAGCAACTCTGAAAAACATGTCTGTTTCATTTATGCTGTTTAGTATATTTTGTCATCATCAAAAAGGGGGAGATTGATGACCAAACTTTCCCCATATAAATTAATTCACTTATGCATACATTAGTTTTGATGATTAACAAAACAATACTAATAAATTACTTGAGCCTTGAGGACAGGAAATAAAAGTAAATGGAAGTTCAAAGACAGTCAGGTAAAACTCTCACTTCATTTCTTTCAAGTCATTGCAACGATTTCTTAAGATGTCATAACGATTTCTTAAGACCTCGTAACGATTTGCTCGTCGCAACGATTTCTTAAGTTGTCATAACGATTTCTTAAGACCTCGTAACGATTTGCTCGTCGCAACGATTTCTTAAGTTGTCATAACGATTTCTTAAGACCTCGTAACGATTTGCTCGTCGCAACGATTTCTTAAGTTGTCATAACGATTTCTTAAGACCTCGTAACGATTTGTCTATCGCAACGATTTCTTAAGTGTCATAACGATTTCTGTAGAACTCATAACGATTTCTATATTGTTCATAACGATTTGTCTACCACAACGATTTCTTAAGTGATCACATCGATTTCTGTAGAACTCATAACGATTTCTATATTGTTCATAACGATTTGTCTACCACAACGATTTCTTAAGTGATCACATCGATTTCTGTAGAACTCATAACGATTTCTGTATTGTTCATAACGATTTGTCTACCACAACGATTTCTTAAGTGATCACATCGATTTCTGTAGAACTCATAACGATTTCTGTATTGTTCATAACGATTTGTCTACCACAACGATTTCTTAAGTGATCACATCGATTTTTGTAGAACTCATAACGATTTCTGTATTGTTCATAACGATTTGTCTACCACAACGATTTCATAAGTACTTACAACGATTTCATTATGATTTAATGATTCTCTGTCATAACGATTTGCCTATCAACTTATAACGATTTCATAAGTCATAAAGGCATCGGCTCTGTTCATATCGATTTTATCAATATTCTTTAATATACGTTGAATAGTCAAAGTCGTGTCTCGCCTGTTTGACTGCTATGCATTCAATGCACTCTGAACGTATCTCTCATGCATGCAGATGATATCTTCCACTATTGTGCTATTCTGTCTACATCTTTATTTTGACAGAAAGGAGCTTTGCTAAATATAGCAATATCTTTTCCAACTGTGACTAACAATCAGTGACAGCCCTAGCTGTCTCCTATGTATTTGTGATATGCTTGCAGATACCTGACAAGATTTATCTGTACAACGTTGGACACAAAAGATACAAGATATCAAACATTTCTTTGACGTGTACTAAAGGATAAAAGACTGAAGATCAGAAGCTTCCTTGCAGACCAGTCTAACGTACACCAGAATGAGAGACAACGGTTCTTTAACGTTCAAATTTCAAGTAGAAGCTTAAATACAAGACTACAAGACTGAGAAGGATATACTTTTGAAGAGAACAACATTCTGTGATAGAGAATAGCCAATCCTTCAAGTCTTCAGTAGTTGAAAACAAGAGCGAAGCACTCCATTCCAATAGATCTCAGCTCTTTAGCTCTCTGTGTTGAAAAAGAAATTCCTGTGAGAGTTAGTGAAGTCTTTTGAGAGAAACCAGTGTCAAAATCCTTTCTCTCTTGAGGCTTATTTGCTTCAGACTATAGCTGTTTGAGCTAGTTCCTGAAGCCTGTTCTTGTGCTTACTTTTATTAGTTTTATTCCCTTCTGTGTGAAGGAAGACCTGGTGGTATCCAGGGTGGTTGTATTCCCTTCTGTGTGAAGGAAGACCTGGTGGTATCCAGGGTGGTTGTTTTCCCTTCAGGTTGAAGGAAGACCGGTTGTGGCTGGGTGTAAGGATCCGTGAGGGGGATAGTACCCTTGATAGTGATATCCTGAGGTATTGCTCAGGGACTGGACGTAGGTCTCCTGTGGATAGGAGTTCGAACCAGGATAAAATCCTTGTGTCTTGTGGCTGTGTTTTGTGCGTTTGCTGTTTCATTTCCTCTAACTCTTACTTTCGTTTAAGTTGTTGTATAATCTTATTAGTGAACAGGTTTCAATCAAAGATCAAATTTTTAATAACCCATTCACCCCCCCTCTGGGCTAGCTAGCTGGGCAACAGGGGGTCCCAGGCAACGGTAACAACCTCTCACACGAGACAAGCCCTCAAGTGCCGAGCACCGGGTGAAAGACTAGTGTAAACCGTATTAGGGAACTTGCACAGGTGCCACGGGTACAGTAAAAGAAGAAGAAACGACAAAAATTGGAATCTGTATCACGGCTGAGGTCGCGACGCATCGGGCCGTCGCGACCTGGTCGCGACACCCTACCCCATCGCGATCCCATCGTGACGGCCCGAGCCGTCGCGACCGGGTTGCGACACCCAAGAGCGTCGCGATCTTGTCGCGACCATCTAGGCTATCGCGACCAGATCACGACACACAAGAGCGTCACGATCTCGTCGTGACCAGCCAGGCCGTTGCGATCAGATCGCGACCTCTACGATCGTCGCGTTCTTAGACAGAGGGGGGGGGGGTTCCGGAGCAACCCCTCCGAGAACCACCCAAAAAATGGAGAAACAACCACACAAGGGGGAGGGGGATCATGCTCAACATGCTAGAAAGCTAGTGAAGCATCCAAACCACCCTTAAAACCCCACGAACATGGATCTACACTCAAAGAGGAACCTCACTCAACCTTGAGCATGGAATTCTCACACTCCCAAACCCCAAACCATAGAGAAACCACAATTTAAAGGGGGAAGGGAGCATGCTTAGGGTGAGGGGATCAAGAGTCCCTACCTCCACGCGAAGAACAAACCCGTTGGGGCCTTCTCGTAGGAAAGGACGCCTCCTCCTCACTCCAAACGACACGAACACATCCCCTGCATGAGCGGCACGACACCACCTCAGCACGAACGCCTCAAACACCAAGATCCACCAGGAATCCACAAGGGAGACACGAGAGGGAAAGGAGAGGGGAGAAAGGGAGCTGAGAGGGCAAGAGGGGGATAGGGGGCGCGGCCTTGGGTTTTAACCCGGCGGCCCCCATAACGCGACGGAACGACATGTCGCGATAAGACTCGCAACGGTCAGGAAAGCGATCGCGACGGACGACCACGTCGCATTCACGCGCGTGCGCCTGCCACCCGATAGAGCCATTCTGACAGAAAGGACACCGGTCACATCTGTCAGAAAAGACATCACGACGCCATCGGACGTCGCGACCAGAACGCGATGACCACAACGTCGCGACAAGAACGCGACAGCCCTAGTTTTCGCGACCCGGACCCATCGCGACAGGCTTCCTGTCGCGACCATAACCCATAGCGACAGGCCTCCTGTCGCGACCACGTCCCGACCAGGAGCATGTCGCGACCCTGAGGACGGGGCCACAGGGCCCAAGGGGGCCGGGTCTTACAAAAACTCTTTCTCTGGCCGGATTAGACCCTTTTGACTTCTTGTCAAAACCCTAGAACTGTTTGTGCGAACTTGAAACTTTGGAGGCTTTGATCCGGCGACTGAAGAGTTCTCTTGGTGATCTACATCGACCGGAAGGAACTTGGAACAACTGTGAAGCTTCCCCAACTCCAGTGTGCAACCTTCTTCAACACAGAACTAGATCTGGGAGGTTTTTGGGAGGCTTCTTGGCTTGGCCGAGGAGAGCTTCTCCGACACTTAAATCTCGTTTAGCAAATTTTGAGAGGCAAGTAGTCTTTGTACGTTAACCCTACACATGTCAGCTAGGTCCTAGGAATTTTACAGAATTTATCTTGTGTCCTGGAACCCCCATTCACCTTTGTTTTGTGCGTTCAGTCTGTGTTTTGCAGATAGGAACTTAACAGCCAGCTTGCTGCCATTAAGATCCCTGGTTGGCGGCATGATCTTGTGCCGTTAACCCATGTTGGCGGCAACATCTGTGCCGTCAAGTTCAATAGGTTTGACAAAATGCATGTTTTGATCTTCATGACATATTTTCCAAATTTCTGGACATGAATACATGCTGTAAAAATTTTGTATGGTTAAGTACATCCAGTGGAACATGCCATGTGATTAGGTCAAATTTTCGTACATTGTACTATTTATTAGAATTTCTGAAATGAGATATTAAGCATGATTTGGCCTTGTTAATTCCTGTTTAATTAGATCCATGTTAAATTAGGGTTTCAGAAAATTTCTATGACTATATGATGGCTGTGTTCAAGTGTTAGCACTGCTGGGTATAACTGTGTTACTGTGAAATCTATTGAAGTGAAATTAGTGATAAAATGTATGAAATTTGATTCAATTACTGAAATTCGTTTACTGATCTGAAAAATATGGAAAATTGAGCATGTGTTATATTCACTGTTTGGAACTTGTTATAAAAATTTCGTGTTGTTTGGGTAACAGTAGGTACTGTTATGGTTTTAAAGAGAGAAAATGACCATGTTAATTTTGCTAGTTTAAATTGTATGTGATTCAGTTAATAGCCACCTGATCAGGACTGTATTAGAAGTTGTTCATCATTATAAAACAGTAAAAAGCATGCCATGTAAACTGATCCATGTCTACGTATTAAAAATGTATGTGTGTGTGCAAGTGCATGTGAATAATATAAGTAAATGTGGTAAATGTTTAATGTGTAAATTGTGCCATGTGTGACACTGCTACCATAGAGGGCTGTGGAACTATACCATAGTAAAGTCCCTACGGGAAGGTTCAATGTGAATGATATCATAAGGGCATTAGGATGAAATCCTAGAGGTGGACAAGTACCACTAGTTAGGGTGGAGAGTGCTTCTCCTGGTTCTACGCAGTTAACCAAGATCCATTACTGTGTTGCCTAGGTGATGGATAAGTGTATGTGTATATGTGTGTCCTTCTAGTGGTGGTTTGGACTATGTGTCACGACAACTAAGTGAAAAATGTGAACATTGATGTTCAGTCTGTCCCCATGTATTATTTTGGTGATTAACAAAACCAAACAAAACCCTATCAGAAGTTCTAACACATACTTCATAAGTCTTAAGTACAGGAAATATACCAAGGTCAAACAAACCAATATTGGTAAGTATTACCTTTCTGAAGCTTTAATCATCTCAAGATCATATTTCTCTAAGTCCACATAGACTCCTGTTGAAAGTCACATCGATTTTCTTATGTGTGTATAGATTTCAATAGAGCTATAACGATTTCTTTATAAGACTGAAATATCATGGTGTTACAAACAAGTCGTTCCCGTAACGATTCCTTAAGTTATCGCAACGATTCCTTTAGAACTCGTAACGACTTGCCCGTCATAACGATTTCTTAAGTTATCGCAACGATTCCTTTAGAACTCGTAACGACTTGCCCGTTATAACGATTTCTTAAGTTATCGCAACGATTCCTTTAGAACTCGTAACGACTTGCCCGTCATGACGATTTCTTAAGTTATCGCAACGATTTCTTTAGAACTCGTAACGACTTCCCCGTCGTAACGATTCCTTAAGTTATTGCAACGATTTCTTTAGAACTTGTAATGACTTGCCCGTCGTAACGATTCCTTATGTTATCGCAACGATTTCTTTAGCGCTCATAACGATTTACCTTACGCAACGATTTCTTTAGAGCTCATAACGATTTGCTTTAGCGCTCATAACGATTTGCCTTGCGCAACGATTTCTTTAGAACTCATAACGATTTACTTTGCGCAACGATTTCTTTAGCACTCATAACGATTTGCCTTGCGCAACGATTTCTTTAGAGCTTATAACGATTTGCTTCGCACAACGATTTCTTTAGCGCTCATAACGATTTGCCTTGCGCAACGATTTCTTAAGTGATCATAACGATTTCTTCGTTGAACACATCAACTTGCTTTCCATAACGATTTGTTAAGTGTTCATAACGATTTCTTCGTTGAACACATAAACTTGCTTTCCATAATGATTTCTTAAGTGTTCATAACGATTTCTTCGTTGAACACATCAACTTGCTTTCCATAATGATTTGTTAAGTGTTCATAACGATTTCTTTGTTGAACACATCAACTTGCTTTCTATAACGATTTGCTCTCTATAATGACTTGTTGGTACTCATAACGATTCCTTTAATGAATACAACAATTTGCTCTCTATAATGACTTGTTGGTATTCATAATGATTTCTTCAGTAAACACTTGATCATAATGATTTCATAAGTCATATAGACAACGACTTTATGGTTTATATCGACTTGATATTTATCTTATCTCTTAAAGCGTTGAATAGTCAAAGTCTTCTCTTATCTGTCTGACTGCTGTGCATTTAATGAAGACAAAACGTATCTCTGCATGCATGCAGATGATATCTTTTCATTATCGTGCATATTCTGTCAACATCTTTTAAAACAAGCTATTTGACATTGCTATTTGGATGAATATTCACATCAACGTTCACTGACAACAAGAGACAGCCTAGCTGTCTACTGTTCTAGCATTTAATATGTGCAGGGTCCTAAAGATATCTTGTTGTACAACGTTGGACCATATAGACGCCAGAAGACCTTATCTCTTTGCGTGCTCAATTGGATAAAAGATTGTTGACTAGAAGCTTCCAAATGTCAAGCAGTCTAACATCTACCAATCTAAGAGACAACGGTTACTTCAACGGCCATATTTCAAATGGAGATATAAATACAAGACAGAAGATCATAAGAAAAGCAGGAATGATCAACGTACAAGCAACTCAAATTTTCTGATAGAATTCTAGAGCCAAGAACTTCACTCCTTCTTGTTTTTGCTCTTTGCTCTCCCCACTGTAGTGAAAAATCTTGAGAGAGCTCGTGTAGTTCTGAGAGTCTACTGTGTTTTTAGATCTTCTACTCTCAGTCTTGCTTGCTTCAGATCTTAGCTTGTTGAAGCTTGATCTAGGGGCTTGTTTTTACTACTTAACTTTGCTGTGGTTGTTCCCTTCTGTGTTGAAGGAAGACCTGGTAGAGCTTCCAGGGTGTTGTTGTTCCCTTCTGTTGTGAAGGAAGACCTGGTGGGGTATCCAGGGTGGTATAATTCCCTTCGTGTGATGGAAGACCAGCTGAGCTGAGTGTTGTAGTGTCCATAGGGGGACTATACCCTAGTTAGTGGAATCCTCAGTTGTTGCTCAGGGACTGGACGTAGGACTCCTAAGGAAAGGAGGTCCGAACCCGGATAATTTCTTGTGTTGTGTGGTTGTTTTTCTTGTGTGATTACTCTTTGAACTAATTGTTACTAACCTTCATCGAAGAACGTCTTTGTGTGAATGTTTTAAGTATAGGTACTAATCAAATATTTTTAAAGACCCATTCACCCCCCCTCTGGGCTTATCAACTGGGCAACAAGTGGTATCAAAGCGAGTCTCTTCGACAAAAAGAAAGATCCAATGATCTGAAGAGTAAAGATCCATGGCAGCCCAAGGTAACATTGAAGGTCAGTCTGTCAACCGACCCCTTCTCTTTGATGGTGAAGATTTTGCTTATTGGAAGACCAGAATGGAGTACTTTCTTCAAGATCACGACTATCAGATATGGTCAATAGTAGAAGAAGGTGATCTTCTTGTCACAAATGAGAAAGCTCAGTGGACAGATGATGATAGGAAAAAGATCTCCTTAAACTGAAAGGCTAAGAGTATTCTGTGCTGTGCACTAAGCAAAAAAGGAATTCAACAGAGTTTCAGCCTGCAAATCCACAATGGAGATGTGGGAAAAGCTTAGAATTACCTATGAAGGCACAGACAAGGTGAAGGAGACAAGAATTGATATTCTTGTTACTCAATATGAAAGATTTCAGATGCAATCAGGTGAGTCCATAACTCAAATGTTCAGTCGATTCATAGATATTACAAATGGATTGGCTGGACTTGGGAAAACCTATGAGATTGGAGACATGGTGAGGAAAATTCTTAGATCCTTACCATCCTCGTGGACCCCAAAGGTCACAGCTATTGAGGAAGCTAATGATCTGAAAAAGATGTCTTTGGAAAAGCTCATTGGGTCCCTTATGGCCCATGCGATCAATATGGAAGGACTAGGAGAGTCCTCAAGTAGAAAGAAGCACTCCAATGCTTTAAAAGCTGAAGAAGACTCATCAGAAGTAAGCTCAGATGAAAATGAAAATATTGAGGACAGTGAAAACGAAGAAGCAATTCTATCAAGAAGACTGCAACGGATTTTAGCCAAGAAAAAGAATTTCAATCTGGCAGAAGATTCTTTAAGAAAAAAAAGAGTTTAAGAAGTCAGAAGGAAAGGATCTGAAGAAAGGAGAACCAATATGCTATGAGTGCAAGAAACCTGGACATATCAAAGCTGAATGTCCAAAGCTCAAGAAGCCTGAATTCAGAAAAAGAGAGAGCTCCAAGAAATTCAGGAAATATAAGAAAAAGGCAATGGCAGCCGCTTGGGAAAACAGCAGTGACTCAGACAGTGAATCAAGCTCGAGCAGTGATAAAGAAGAAGCCAACCTGACGTTCATGGCAAATACATATGATAAGGTAACATCTGACTCCTCCTTTGATTTCTGCAATAATTTTGATTCGGATAATTTAGAGGAAGCATTCAATGAACTATACAATAAATATAGAGAAGTAACCAAACTATTAAAGTAAGTAAGAAAAATAATGCTTGTCTAGAAAACACAAACTCAGATCTAAAATCAGAAAATGAACAATTAGAAAGCCAAATAACTGAACTTAAAAGAAGAAATGAACTGTTATGTGAAGATCTAAAAGCTAAGAATGAACAAATAACTAAATTAAAAAAATAAGTAAGTCATATGAACTAAAAACTGAAATTAAGACACTAACAGAAGAAAATATATAGTTATCTAGCACATTAGAAAAATTCACTAATGGTAAAAACTCCCTAATATTAAAAGGTGCCAGAAGATCAGGTAAGAAGAAAAATGGATTAGGATATACACCCCCAGATAATGAAGAAACCATAGTTTATCCTAAAATATATCCAATGCCTAAATTTGTACCTGAACAAGACATTACATACAAGGCAGATTTCAAATATATAGAAAAAATAACAAAATTGTCCTGCTGCAGTCACTGTAACAAGTTAGGACATATCATAACAACATGCCCAACAAGACATAAGAAATGGATAATCAAAGGTAAAATCAATGATACTAACCAATCAAGACCCAAAAGAATTTGAGTACCTAAAACTTGATGATTTTATTTCAGGGTAACACTCGAGCATCCAAATGGTATTTGGACAGTGGGTGCTCAAGGCACATGTCAGGTAATCGAAAGCTATTCTCTCATCTTCAAGATGAAGAAGGAACAATGACCTATGGAGACAATGGGAAAGGCACAGTGATTGGCAGTGGTTCTATGAGCAACAAAGGAAAGATAGTCATTGAAGATGTATTGCTTGTCAAAGGGCTGAAACACAATCTCATCAGCATCAGCCAGCTTTGTGACAGAGGTCATCAGATTCAGTTTCAAGAGTCAAAGTGCACCATATTGAAGGATGGAGCAGTAATTTTCGAAGCCAATAGAGAGAAGAACCTGTATGCACTTCATCTTGAAGAACTCAAGGATCAAGATGTCTGTTTGGCAGCAAACAAGGATCAATCAACTGAACTGTGGCACAGAAGACTGGGACATTACAGCATAGACGGTATGAGAAAACTGCTAAAGAAGAATCTTGTGGAAGGTCTGCCAAAGGTCAGCACAAAATTGGATGGCGTCTGCAGACCTTGTGCCAAGGGAAAACATGTTAAGAATCCCTTCAAGTCAATGACTGTGCTGACAATCTCAAAACCCTTAGAACTCCTTCATATGGATTTATTTGGGCCAATGAGAACCACCAGTCTTGGAGAAAAGAATTTCGGATTTGTTATAGTTGATGATTACTCCAGATTTACTTGGGTGTCATTTCTAGAACATAAAGATGATACTTTTGAAAGCTTTGTCAGTTTCAGCAAGAAGGTGCAAAAAAAATAAGAAATTCAGTATTGTCAGCATTCGATCAGACCATGGAGGTGAATTTCAGAATGAGAAATTTGCAAAGTTTTGTGATAATGAAGGAATTGAGCATAATTTTTCAGCACCAAGGACACCACAATAAAATGGTGTTGCTGTAAGAAAGAACAGAACTTTATTGGATATGGCAAGAACTATGCTGTCAGAATATGATTTGCCAAGATATTTCTGGGCTGAAGCAATAAACACAGCAAGCTATATCATCAACAGAGTAATGATAAGACCAATCCTAAAGAAAACTGCCTACAAGCTGTACAAGGGAAAGAAACCAAAGATCAGTCACTTCAGGACATTTGGATGTCCTTGCTTCATCCACAACAATGGAAAAAGGGATATTGGTAAGTTGGATGCCAAATCAGATGAAGGCATCTTCATGGGGTACGCTTCTAAACCTAAAGGTTACAGGGTGTTTAACAAACACACTTTATTGATTGAACAGTCTGTACATATTATTTTCGATGAAACTAACCCTTCCTTGAGAAAAGAAGAAGATAGTGACAACGATGATGCAGATGAATTGTCCAAGAAATTAAAGAACACATTAATTGAGGACAAGCATGATCCACCTCTGGAAGACTTGCAGCAAACAGTCATTGAACATGAAAATCTTATGAAGGAGTGGAGATATAAGAAAGATCACCCACTCGAAAACATCATTGGTGATCCATCTGTAGGGGTAAGAACAAGAGGTAATGTAATTCCTTGTGATTACCTAGCATTTGTTTCTCAAATAGAGCCTAGGACAGTCAATGAAGCTCTTACTGATGAATCCTGGATTATAGCCATGCAAGATGAACTAAATCAGTTCAAGAGAAACCAAGTATGGTCACTTGTTCTCAGACCATCAGACCATCCAGTTATTGGCACCAAATGGGTGTTCAGAAATAAATTGGATGAGGCTGGTGTAATCTTAAGAACAAGGCCAGATTGGTGGCTCAAGGCTATTCCCAAGAGGAAGGTATAGATTTTGATGAAACCTATGCACCTGTGGCTAGACTTGAGGCTATCAGAATATTACTTGCATATGCATCTGCTCTAGATTTAAACCTATTTCAAATGGATGTTAAATCTGCATTTTTGAATGGTTTTATTAAAGAGGAAGTTTATGTAGAACAGCCTCCAGGTTTTGATGATTTAGAATTTCCAAATCATGTTTTTAAACTTCACAAGGCTCTATATGGCTTAAAGCAAGCACCTAGAGTCTGGTATGAAAGGCTTAGTTCTTTTCTTCTAAACCATGGTTTCAATAGAGGTCAAGTAGATAGTACTCTTTTTATAAAGTCAAAAGTCAAGCACATACTACTAGTTCAAATTTATGTAGATGACATTATTTTTGGTTCTACTGATGAATCCCTTTGCAAGTATTTTGAAAGGTTGATGCAGGGAGAGTTTGAGATGAGCATGATGGGGGAGCTCAATTATTTTCTTGGATTACAAATCAAGCAAGGAAAAGATGGCACCCACATCTGTCAAGCAAAATACACCGAAGAGCTTTTGAAGAAATTAGGTTTGAGAACACAAAGCCACTCTCAACACCAATGAGTACATCTACAAGGATGGATAGTGACAAGGATGATAAGAAAGTAGATCAAAAGATCTACAGAGGTATGATTGGTTCATTACTTTACTTAACGGCCAGTAGACCTGATATTCTATTCAGTGTATGCATGTGTGCTAGGTATCAAGCAGATCCTAGAGAATCTCATTTAATCTCCGTAAAAAGAATATTTGTATATTTAGCTAGAACTCATGATTTAGGTTTGTGGTATCCAAAATCTTGTGACATTAATTTAGTAGGATATTCTGATGCTGACTATGCTGGATGCAAAGTAGATAGAAAAAGCACCAGTGGTTGTTGTCAATTTTTTGCAGGGTGTTTGATATCCTGGTCCTCAAAGAAACAAAATTCAGTGGCACTGTCTACAGCTGAAGCTGAGTACGTGGCTGCTGGAAGTTGTTGTACACAACTCCTATGGATAAAGCAACAACTTGAGGATTTCAGACTAAATATCAAATCAATTCCACTACTGTGTGACAACACCAGTGCTATCAATCTCACCAAAAATCTAGTCCAGCATTCAAGAACCAAACATATTGAGGTTAGATATCATTTTATTCGTGATCATGTAGCAAATGGTAACATTGAAATATCTTTTATTGACACAAATGGTCAGTTAGCAGATATTTTCACAAAAGCCTTACCCGAGGAGAGATTTACGTCTCTTAGAAGGGAATTGGGCATGTGTAATTTGTGAAGAGATTTCTGTTTAAAATTGGCATATAAATTTTTAGAATTAAGTAAGTTTTCCCTCCATGGCTTTAAGCAAAAGTAATTTAAATTATCTTTCCGGGCTGCTCTCTTTATAAAGTCTGTTGAGTTGGTCAAATTCATTTGTCATTTTTTGCCACCTATTGGCGCCTCACTTTTTGATAAAGCATTTATTTAATTCCAAAATCGATGTGGGAACGATTCATCTCCTATCTTCTACCTTTTTCCCTCTTTCATCTGGTTGCCTGAGCCGATGCCCTAACGACTTCGACATCGACTCTCTGCAAATTTGAAGCCCTTCACCTCTTCCCGCGAAGAATTTCTTGAGGGCTTTCATTTCTGCCACCATCTCCTCCGTTATGAAACCCTCCTCCACTCAAATCCATGGCCACACCAGTTGTTTCTGGCAGTCTTGGGGGCTACGACACTGAGTACCTCTCTCCTGAGTAGCAGGAAAGGTTCACGTTCGTGAAGACGAAGCTTTGTGGCAATAAAGCAGTGGATGTAGCTGATCTTGAGAAGAACGGCATGCACAACATAGTGGCCGCAGTGAGAAGAATGCAGTGGACAATCATTTCGACCTTCTCTGAGGTAAGCTATCCGGATCTTTTGAAGGCGTTCTACGTTTGCTTGAAATCAGAGGCAGATGGGTCCCTGACATCTTCAGTCAAGGGAACCACGATCAAGATTGATCACAATCTTCTGAAGACTCTGTTTGATGTAAGCACGACGGGTCACAGTGGAATTCACACTATGGATACCCAGGTCAAGGGTCTCGGAATCATTGGTCCTGAATTCCGGTTGAGAGATGGGAAAATAGATATCAATTAGTTGAATGCATTCAACCATCTTCTGCACTTTATTGTTTGTCAAATTCTAGTTCCTAGAAGTGCAATTTTTTCAACCTATACCAAGGTAGATTCGGATATGATGTTCTGGGCCATACAGAACAAGGAGATTAACATGGCCGAAGTAATGATAGAGAGGATGAAGTTTGCTCGTGATCAGATTTGGGACACCAAGAGTAAGCTCAATGTATCTCTGCCTTATGCTCACTTGCTCACGAAGGTTTTCAAACACTTTGGTGTTGACCTGTCTGGGGCAGTAGTTGAGAAGATGGGCCAGAGCATTAGGTCCAGAAATCTTAGAAAAAGTGGTTTCTCAATCATAAATGGTGTATGGACCAAGACCTCAATGGCTGAGGGTGAGGCTATAATTGGCGAAGCCCCTGCAGTCCAGCCAGAGGAAGTGGTAGCAGCAGCAGCAGTGACACCAGATGCACCAGAATCAACTACAACTCGAGCAGCAGTTTTTGAGCCAGAATTTTCAGCAGAACCAGCAGCAGGAGCACCAGCTGAAGTTGCATCCACAGTAGACGAGGCACCAGAATCATCAGTTGCAGTAGAATTGGAAAGAGAAAGTGCAGAGGAAGCCTCAGTGGCACCAGCAGGAGCTGTAGTGGAAGAAGCTGTGGCATCCGACCACCTTGAAGAAACAGCTGTAGAAGATGCTCCCAGCCATGAGGAGCAAAATGTTAGTGAGCCTCAAATATCAGAATCCGTGGCAGTGGACCACATTGTTGAAGTATCTGTGGATGAAGCTCCCATTCAGAAGGAGCAAACAACTGTTCCCGATGACATTGTGATGGAAGAAGCTCCCATTCAGGGGGAGCAAGGAAGTGTTGCAGAAGATGCTCCTATTGAGGGGGAGCAGTCTGTCAGCCCAAATATCCCAGAAGAAACCTCTGTACCAATGGCAGATACCTCCGGTTTAGGCACTTCATTGGAAGGAAATGAAGGCATACCTCAGGGGGAGAGCACTGAAAACCCCCCAGAAGAACATTTCCGAGATGGGGAAACGACTAGCTCCTCAGAATCTGATGAGGATGCCAATATTGATAAAGTACAAGCTCCTGTGAACCAAGCCAAGGAGAAAGGGAAGGAAGTTGCTCTAGAACTTCCTCTTCTTACAGATGCTCCATATCAAAGGACCTAGAGGCAGAAGATTGTGATACAACTGAAGCCTGTCATAGAAAGACTAGATGTTCAAGGAGAAATCCTGTGCTCTTTGCAGTCCGATGTCAATTCAATTTTCATGAGCCAGGCCTCCACCTCAAAAGAAATGTTACAAGTAAGGAATGCAATGAAATGGTTCAATAAGGAAATGGGATCCATGAAGGCCTTACTTTCAGAAGTTCTGCAAGCCATAAAAGCTCAAGCACCTCCATCTTCTGAGCCTCCTCCTCTGGTCCCTCATCATCAGCTGGACCATCTCCTCACACCTCTTCTCATCCACCATCCCTTCTTCATCCTCATCCTCCTCCCTCCTTCACCACCATCATCCTAGAAGGAGCTCAACTTGATGGTCCCTCTCTGAGCCCCATCAAAGACGAATTTGAGGACACCATTCTTGGCTCTGTTCTCAAAGTTGGCCAGCATATTCATGTCTCTGATCCTTCCTGTCCTCCTACTAAGAAAATAAAAACCTCCTCTTCATCTTTCAATCCGTTGTATCCTCCGTTGTGGTTTTCTCTCACAGAGGTCACTAAAAACAGACCTCTCTACAGGGAATACCTCACCAAGGTTGTCTTTGCCACCCTCTTCAATCTTCCTTTCCTAAACCTTTCTGACCATCTTCAAACCATCCTCCCTTACACCTCTCTTACCAAGGTTGTCAAGGCCAAGATCTTCTCTTCTACTCAATCCTTATCTGAAGAAGAATGGGCACGCTCAAATAAAGTCCTCTACAACAAGTTTCTCACTGCCAGATTTGAAGTTTTTCCTCCCAGGGATCACTCTCTCACCTTGTCAAAATGGTTTCTGGTCCACCATAACAACACCTGGGCTCCCTTTATCCAGAAAGAGATCAAAATGATCCGGCAATTCAAGATGTTTAATGATTATAGGTATCTTCATCGTTTACCTGAAGTCCAACTCAGTCAGTTCAGGTAAGCCATCCGAAATCTTGGACCTGAGCATGGCACTGCAGCAATTCAAGTAGACTTTGCTACTCTTCAGCTGCCAGAGGCTACATATCTTCCTCCCCTTCACTCTTTGCTCATGGATACACCAGTGGGCTCAGTTATTTTTGAACGTTTTGCGCGAGTGATGGGCAGAATCAAAGTTCAGAAGGGCAGTGTGGTAGCTTTCCCCATATTTATCTTTAGGGAGTACCACCTAGGCCACATCCATGCTGAGATTCTAGCCCCTGCCTTGTCAGAATGTGAAAGACTGACATCTGCAGGGTGGGCCAAGTTCTATCCCTTATCTGCTCAGCAATTGTCGGATACAAATGCAACCTTAGCCAGGGAAGGCCGCCCTCCAATCTCAACTGCAACCTTTCTGGACATGAATTCCCTCCACCTTGTAAATGATCCTCTTCAAATTTGGGTGGAAAGGTACAAAGTCTATGTCGCCATGCGCCAGGAATTGAAGCATAGGCAGATCTTCTATCCTGTTTCCCTTAATCAGTTTCTTGCTTGTGCTAGCTTTGGAAAAGTCACCTACTACAAGATATCCTTGGACAGAGATCCGTACCATGATTTCCTTGAAGCTCAGTTGGTCCTTCACCTCCCTCTATGGGACCAAATTATTCTGTTGGCCCTGGACCCTTCAAGACTTACTTTGAGAAGCAGGAAGAGCAGGCCTGGAAGATTATTTCTCATTTTGCCTCTCTTTTATCTCCTGCTTATTACTTACCTGTACCTCCTCAGAATGAATGACCTACATTTGCTTGTCTCTGCTTATCTTTTCTCTTCATTCTTTGTCTCAGATTATCTTTTTGCTTAATGACAAAAAGGGGGAGAAAAATACTTAGCATGTCTAAAATACATTCCGCAAATATTCATATTTTTTATTTTCATTACTATTCATGCTTATTGTTAAGGGGAGAAAAATACTTAGCATGTCTGAAATACATTCTGCAAATATTCAGATTCTTTATTCATGCTTATTGTTAAGTTTTGTCATCACCAAAAAGGGGGAGATTGATGTTCAGTCTGTCCCCATGTATTATTTTGCTGATTAACAAAACCAAACAAAACCCTATCAAAAGTTCTAACACATACTTCATAAGTCTTAAGTACAGGAAATATACCAAGGTCAAACAAGCCAATATTGGTAAGTATTACCTTTCTGAAGCTTTAATCATCTCAAGATCATATTTCTCAAGTCCACATCGACTCCTGTTGAAAGTCACATCGATTTCCTTATGTGTGTATAGATTTCAATAGAGCTATAACGATTTCTTTATAAGACTGAAATATCATGGTGTTACAAACAAGTCGTTCCCGTAACGATTTCTTAAGTTATCGCAACGATTCCTTTAGAACTCGTAACGACTTGCCCGTCATAACGATTTCTTAAGTTATCGCAACGATTCCTTTAGAACTCGTAACGACTTGCCCGTCATAACAATTTCTTAAGTTATCGCAATGATTCCTGTAGAACTCGTAACGACTTGCCCGTCATGACGATTTCTTAAGTTATCGCAACGATTTCTTTAGAACTCGTAACGACTTGCCCGTCGTAACGATTCCTTAAGTTATCGCAAAGATTTCTTTAGAACTCGTAATGACTTGCCCGTCGTAACGATTCCTTATGTTATCGCAACGATTTCTTTAGCGCTCATAACGATTTGCCTTGCGCAACGATTTCTTTAGAGCTCATAATGATTTGCTTCGCGCAACGATTTCTTTAGCGCTCACAAGGATTTACCTTGCGCAACGATTTCTTTAGAGCTCATAACGATTTGCTTCGCGCAACGATTTCTTTAGCGCTCATAACGATTTGCCTTGCGCAACGATTTCTTTGGAGCTCATAACGATTTGCTTCGCGCAACGATTTCTTTAGCGCTCATAACGATTTGCCTTGTGCAACGATTTCTTTGGAGCTCATAACGATTTGCTTCGCGCAACGATTTCTTTAGCGCTCATAACGATTTGCCTTGTGCAACGATTTCTTAAGTGTTCATAACGATTTCTTCGTTGAACACATCAACTTGCTTTCCATAACGATTTCTTAAGTGTTCATAACGATTTCTTCGTTGAACACATCAACTTGCTTTCCATAACGATTTGTTAAGTGTTCATAACGATTTCTTTGTTGAACACATCGACTTGCTTTCTATAACGATTTGCTCTCTATAATGACTTGCTGGTACTCATAACGATTCCTTTAATGAATACAACGATTTGCTCTCTATAATGACTTGTTGGTATTCATAACGATTTCTTCAGTAAACACTTGATCATAACGATTTCATAAGTCATATAGACAACGACTTTATGGTTTATATTGACTTGATATTTATCTTATCTCTTAAAGCGTTGAATAGTCAAAGTCTTCTCTTATCTGTCTGATTGCTGTGCATTTAATGAAGACAGAACGTATCTCTGCATGCATGCAGATGATATCTTTTCATTATCGTGCATATTCTGTCAACATCTTTTAAAACAAGCTATTTGACATTGCTATTTTGATGAATATTCACATCAATGTTCACTGACAACAAGAGACAACCTAGCTATCTATTGTTCTAGCATTTAATATGTGCAAGGTCCTAAAGATATCTTGTTGTACAACGTTGGACCATATAGACGCCAGAAGACCTTATCTCTTTGTGTGCTCAATTGGATAAAAGATTGTTGACTAGAAGCTTCCAAATGTCAAGCAGTCTAACGTCTACCAATCTAAGAGACAACGGTTACTTCAACGGCCATATTTCAAATGGAGATATAAATACAAGACAGAAGATCAGAAGAAAAGCAGGAATGATCAACGTACAAGCAACTCAAATCTTCTGATAGAATTCTAGAGCCAAGAACTTCACTCCTTCTTGTTTTTGCTCTTTGCTCTCCCCACTGTAGTGAAAAATCTTGAGAGAGCTCGTGTAGTTCTGAGAGTCTACTGTGTTTTTAGATCTTCTACTCTCAATCCTGCTTGCTTCAGATCTTAGCTTGTTGAAGCTTGATCTAGGGGCTTGTTTTTACTGCTTACCTTTGCTGTGGTTGTTCCCTTCTGTGTTGAAGGAAGACCTGGTAGAGCTTCCAGGGTGTTGTTGTTCCCTTCTGTTGTGAAGGAAGACCTAGTGGGGTATCCAGGGTGGTATAATTCCCTTCGTGTGAAGGAAGACCAGCTGAGCTGGGTGTTGTAGTGTCCATAGGGGGACTATGCCCTAGTTAGTGGAATCCTGAGTTGTTGCTCAGGGACTGGACGTAGAACTCCTAAGGATAGGAGGTCCGAACCAGGATAATTTCTTGTGTTGTGTGGTTGTTTTTCTTGTGTGATTGCTCTTTGAACTAACTGTTACTAACCTTCATCGAAGAACGTCTTTGTGTGAA
Organism: Colocasia esculenta; assembly: GCA_014218235.1. NCBI lineage: Eukaryota > Viridiplantae > Streptophyta > Magnoliopsida > Alismatales > Araceae > Colocasia > Colocasia esculenta. Next base: position 52,562,497 of record CM024764.1, on the reverse strand, counting down.
TGTTTTAAGTACAGGTACTAATCAAATATTTTTAAAGACCCATTCACCCCCCTCTCTGGGCTTGTCAACTGGGCAATAAACATGTGTATGTGATCATGTGAAATGTGCAATGTGAAATAAGTGAATTATGAAACTATTAAGTGAATGTATCATCATGTGAATTAGTGTAATCTTATGTGAATGTGCTAAATCCATGTCAAAACATCAAGTAAAATGCGTGTACAATTGTGTTAAATACATGAAAAATTGAATAGAACTCATATTAGATATGTTGTTTACCTTATGTATAGTTTCATGCTTAACTCATGTAAAGTTGCAAGATGGTTTGAATGAAATTTAATTCCTTAAAACATGATGAAAAAAAGGTGTAGAAATCATGTTATAAGTTTTATACTTAATTGTTAAAGCAATATAAAGCATGTACTATGTTTATCCTTAATTGTTTAGAAAACTAGTATGTGTTCTATGATCTAAATAGGTAAGCATGTACCATGTATTCTATTTGCTAAAGATTCCATGAATGGTAGTTTTAGTTTGTATAAAGCATGTCCCATGTATATTTATTTCCATTAGAAGATAGCATGTACATGTGATGTGTGTATGGTTGTTGTAGACACCCATTTCTGACCCATAAGTCGAGCCAAATTCCTTGTCATATCATTGATGCCCCACGTTGGCTCATCATCGCCAAGCTGGCTTTCTCCGATCATGATATTCTTTTCATTAGTTCATCACCCTGGTGGGTTCTTCCTGGTCAAAACGGCCCAATCATATTCATCATTTCGTAGCTCTCTGGGTTAGGAGTCCGTCACATCAAACTGTGCGTAAATCTGATGCTCGTGCAAGGAGGTTGGACACTTTGTATGGCCATAAGCTGAAGAGTCCCTGAAGGCGACAACTCCCCTGTCGTTTTCTCATTCTCAAAGCGACGCCCTCCCTGTCGCTATGCGGCCTTGTAACGATTTTCCAAGTCAGAGTCGATTTCCTTCAGAAGGCGACACCTCGACACGTCGCGTCCATAAATTGGCCTTTTATTCCCCGAAAAATTGCCAGAAAATACTTTAAAAAACCCTTCCTTGAAAGGAAGGTGACATATCGAGGCGTCGCCAACATAGTCGCGACCATAAGGTCGTCACGTTCTGGACTCCATACAGCTTATCCTTTCCAAGCATGATTTAGACACTTACTATTCATGGACATTCCCTCTTTTGGTCAACCTAGACGCATCCAAATCCTTCCAAATTTTGGAGAGACCTTCTTTAATGCATCCTTTCCGAGATCCAATTGCCCACGTGCGGCCATGCTTATCCAAAACCGGACCATTGCCTATTATTCCCTTCACAGCCCTTCCAGGAATAATCACCTATAAGTCTTTCCATACTGCATCTTTTAGGGGAAGACAGACGTCTGCTACTCCATCTCCCAGAGATCTCCAACTCCTCAGAAGAGTCCCTTGCCTCCAGAAGACCAGGAAGTGCCCCCCAGGGCGATTTCTCCCTGCTTATACTTTATCTCTCCCTTTTTCTTTCAATTTTCTCTTCATTCATGCATGCATAGGATCTATTTTTTCACAGTTTTACATTAGAACACTCCACACACACCATTTTTTAAACACCCAAAGGGGTTAAAAACCCACCCCACGTGAGTTCCCTCCAAGTTGTTTCATGTTTCTTCATATTTTGGAGTAGATTCATCACAAACGAGTTCTCTAATGGGTTGTTTACCGTTTTGATGTTCTTGGCAGGTGTTTGAAGACATTACAAGCACGAGGCTCTTGCCCCTTAGCCGGCTGAGGAGCAGGAAGAGAGAAACCCACAGTCTCCATCCCTTGAAGAAGAAGGCGACCATCCTTCTGTCGTAATCCAAAAGACGACAAGATACCCGTCACGTTCCGTTCATTAGAAAGCGGCCCCCCACCTTGTCACGTTCATAGGGATCAGGTACGTCTTCCTTCTTCTCTTCCTTTTCCGAAGTAGTTAGCCTTATTCATCTGTCTATTTCTCTTGGCAACTGCTTTGGTGGCGATCACGGTCAGTTTTCATATCTTTTCATCATCTTTTTTAGGGAGCAAATCCCGTGATTACATCTTTTGGCGATCACGGTGGGACCTCTAATGCCCATCATTCTTGTTTCTGTCTTCCCCTTTCTTTCCTAGTCGTCCATATGTGTGGTTGTTTCATGAATTTTGCATTTTTTCGTTCACTTTCACCCCTGTTTTGAGTTCTGCTACTCTGGGAGAGAAGGCGACGTTGTAAGGGTCGCGATAAAGATGGCGACAAGTTGAGCGTCGCAATCAGGTCAGTACATCACCGTTTGTTTCTTATGCTATTTTGGTGTTCTGCTGTGCTGGTCTGGAAGGCGGCGTTAAAGGTGTCACGATAAGGAAGGGACTGTAAAAGCGTCGCGTTCAGGTATGTGCTGTCTGCCCATTCGTTCGTTCATATTATTTTGAAGTCGTGTGTGTTGGATAAAAAGGCAACGCTTCCAGAGTCGCCATCTTGAAGGCGATAAGTTGATCGTCGCGATAAGGTCAGTGCTTCTGATTCAATCTCTTTCTGTATTTGGGGTTTACTTCAAGTACTCCATCCATATTTCGAGCCATCTGATGCCTGTTCCATGCTTCTGAGAGTCTGTCAGTCCTCCATGCTATAGGGTTGTTTTGGTTTTGTGCATAACCAGGCCCATCTTGCTCTCTGTCCACTGCGAAGAAGAACTTGACTTGCTTCCTGTCGCGATCTTAGTCGCGATAGGTTACCTGTCGCCTTCTGCTTCTGAGAGCAGGTCGGTCCGTTTTTTTGTTTTGTTAGTCTTAGGTTAGAATTTGCATGCACTCCAGTGCACATGGGATTTGCATACATATTTCCATATTTGTAGTTTAGGTTGTCCTTCTCGGCGACGCCCGCTCTCTCGGCCACATATTCCTTGTGTCCGACTAGAGCACTCGCTTGAGGGCCTCCGTAAGTCCCCACTGACCGTGGATTCCCACACGGCCGCCGGGCTGGTTGTACCTGTTGCCACCTAGAGCTAGGATTCATTCATCTGGTAAGTTTGAGAAACCCTAGTCACACCCGAAGTTGGAAGCCTTCTCCCTTTAGGAAACCTTCCTTTGAGAGAACTTGCTAAAAATCAAACTCATTAAAAGGCAAACTTGAACCAAATAAAAGAAACCATCATCATTGCCAACTGCTTGCTTTGGGTGAGACATTTTCTCTTTCTTTTGTTTGCATAGGATTGTCTGTTTAAGAAACTAGGTGTCCATCTAGGTTAGGTTGTTTCTTAAGTCTGGACAGGTTTTTCCCATCTTGGTGCACCCACTTTCCAAAAATAGAGTCTTATCTGAACCCGGTCTATGATGAGAATCAGGACGCCGCATTCTATACTTCCCAAGACTACAAGGAATCTCTTCCTCATGATCTCTTCGGGGAGTCGACCCGCCCCTAGGTTGCCACAGTCCATGCCAGTGAGAGTCACCATCACGATGATGGTGGCCCGACACTGAATGCCCATCTTCCCCAGGCAGACGATCAAGTTGCTCAGCTCCTGCGCCTAATTCCTCAACTTGATCAATCTCAAATACAGAACCTCATGACGGCCCTCAAAGGAAAGACTGTCTCATCACCCTCACCCAGAGCGGGCGCCTCACACCCCATGGCATCTACCTCCGGCCCCCGTATCATCACGGGACAAGCTGACAATACTCCCATCCAACCGCGGACCATTCGATTCACTCCCTTTGAATCTGAGCATTACCATCCACGTGAGTCGAGGCCCCGGTCTCCCCCATATCATCCTTTCTACTCACCTCATCCTCTTGAGCCACGTGCCAGGCCGACGTCTCGTGCTTCCTCCATGTATGCTCAGCCTTCCGTCGCTCCCGACATGATGTCCGAGTGGGCATCCATTAAGAAGGAGCTCCAAGAGCTTCGAAAGCAAGTCGACCCTAGGCAACATCATGATGTCCACATGCCTAACTTCAATGGCCTATGGGTCCCCTCTCCATCTGAGCGGCCAAAGTACCGCAAGTACAATGGCTTTGGCAATCCGTACATTCACATCAAAGATTTCATCTATGAGTCCGCACCTTACCAGCATGATCGCCACTTGATGGCATATCTATTCTGCCATTTGCTGGACGGGCCTGCCCTAGATTGGTTCTATTCCCTGCTACCCGAGGATGCGGAAGACTTTGCCATAGTGAAGGCCAAATTCCTTAAACAATTCCAAGATAGGGTTGGTCCAGAGTCTTCTCTCACGGATCTCATGGCAGAAAAGATGAAGTCAGATGAAGAGTTCGCCACATATGCCGACAGATAGAGGCAGATGGCCACACGAGTTCCAGGGTACCTTCCGGAGGGAGAAAAGGTCAAGATCATCATTGCTAATGCAACCCCTGCCTATAGGAACATCCTAGCAATGAATGATATCACCACCATGCACCAACTCTATAGTCGGGCTCGGTTTATCCAAACCCAGCTCAAAGACTCCCCCATCCATTCCATGTTCGAACCTCAGAAGTCCCATTTCCAGAGAAAGCCTCAGGGGCCAGTCACCGAGGGTGTCCAAGTAAATGAGCAAGTAAGTGCATTCAACCCTGCCGGCCAGAACCAAAATCGCCAACCCTACACTACTCAAGGTCAGAATCCCACCAATCCTCCACAAGGCCAACAGCCACCCCGATACAATCAAGTACCACCTCCTGATGTCTCCCAGCAAAGGCATCCCTTAGGTCCAAGGAGAACCCACTACCCACCCCTTTTGGAGACACTCTCCGATATCTTCTTGGCCTTGCTCTCCACAGATGCTATCAGACTCCCTCCAAAAAGGCCGTTGAACCCAAGTGTAGACCAAACAAGGTACTGTGTGTTCCATCGGCAACCTGGTCATACCATTGAACAGTGCTTCACTTTCAAAGATTTGGTATATGACTTGCATAAGCAGAATAGACTGGATTGGACAGCCCTCCGACAAGTGATTGGAGATATCAAAGAAAGGCAGATGCAGCAACAGTAGCAGAGGCAACAGCGCCAACCACCCCCTCAACAACAACAGCAGCAGCAGCAACAACAGCCGTTGCAGGACCTGGGCATTGTTCACAACCCCTTGCCAAACCATCCACCAACTCCTAACCCACCACATCAACCAGCCCAGGTAAACCCTATCGTTCACCACCCCCCTCCTCAAGCGAACTGGACGTACGATGATGAACTCAATGTCCAGCAGATGATGGCCATTAACCACCAGTACCCTCTACAATCCCAAACACTACAACCATAGAACATGGCTCCTCAATCAATTCTTCCCTTAGTTTCCTTGGCCAATGCCATCATACTGCCCGTCAGTTCAACACCCACACCAGTCGCTAGTTCCTCCGTTATCCCACCACCAGTCATACCCTTCGCTCCACCTGTCTCCATACCACCACCACCCATCATATCCGCTCGCACACCCATCATCCTACCACCACCTGAGCTAGACCAACCTTCCCCCGCCACTCTATCCTCCGCCAAACAACCCCTCAACCAACCAACCACCCTGCGGAGAGGACGAGTCTTTCGCCGCCCGTACCCACCTATCTCCACTGCCTCCACTAGCCAAAGCAACCCCCAACAGGTCCTGCAACCACCTCAGGAACAGCCTCAGCAACAACCACAAGACGAGGGGGTGATTGAGCCGTTACCTGGGACACATTATGATATCCTCAAGCATCTTGATCATGTGCCAGCCAAGATCTCCATACTGGAGTTGATAAAGAAATCCAAGGAGCACCAAGAGGCATTGAGAAATTTTATGCAGAAGGTAGTGGTGAATGAGGATATGCTAGCCAAAAAACTGCCAAGTGCACTAGCCATGGTGACCCGTGGGCCGGCAATTACCTTTGCCGAGAATGAGCTAGCACCCCCAGAAGCCATGAGGCTCCCACTCTGTGTGACCCTCGTCATCAACCACATAGCAGTAGGGGCAGCACTAGTTGACACGGGAGCATCCTTTAATGTCTGCCCACTAAGCACCCTCAGAGCCTGTGATGTGTCGGAAGGGATACTGAGACCGACGCCAACCACCATAGTTGCCTTCGATAACTCCAGAAGATCCTGCCACGGCATGACTGTACAAGTTGAACTGGGGCCACTCGCTGTTGCTGTTGACCTTTATGTACTTGACATCGACCCCATGTACAATGCTATCTTGGGGCGCCCATGGTTAGAAGCACTAGGAGCTGTACCGTCCACTGCACATCAGTGTCTCAAATTCCCCTTCCAGGGACGGATCATCAAAGTCAAAAGCATAACCACTGCTCACACTGTCGATGCCATTAATGATACCCTCCTCCCGGCTGTCTGGCCCACCAACAAGCCCATCATCTCAGTGCTGGACATCAACTACCCTTGGGGCTACTCATTCCACTCCAAACAAGAGCCCAGTCCTGCACAGGTCAATACGGTCAAAAGGAAAGACCCACTTAACACCAAAGGGTGGCAAATTATGATGAAGCTAGGCTATGAAGAAGGCAAGGGTTTAGGGGCAGAACTGCAAGGCATAGTCAATCCCATCTCGGACATTGTAATGAAAAGCCGATGGGGACTGGGTTATAGGGAGAAATCCAAGCCGTGGTCATCCAGCACATCCACTCTCAAGGCCGATCGTGAATGTAACGACCCAGAATCCGCATTACCAGTAAGTGACCAGTAACCCGAATTCTGACCCGTTAACCCACGAGACAAGCTCGGAAGGGTAGAAAGGGATGTCCAAGGAGACTATACAAGGAGATACACACCATGCAAAGCTGTAAATTTTTACTATATATGGAACATAACAAGTACAACTCAGAGTCCAAGCTAAGTACAAAGTACAGAAGTACCACAAAAAGTACTACTCACTGCAGCTAGGGCGCACCAGCACCAGAGTGGCTAGACTCGCCTGGAACGGGAGTCGACGACGACCCACCTGAAAGGGAGGGGAGTGAGTCTCAAGAAAAGAGACCCAGTAGGGAAAAGTAGCCCCCACCGACAACAGTGCTAAAGTGCGGAAAATAAAAACAGAAAGTAAATACTGGTCGCACCACAACCAAAACTAGTGACAACCACACGTCTCCTTGACAGGAGTGCGTTACAAGATTGTAAACCTCGCGGCTCAGTAACACACACTCACACACACACAGTAAGTAGGACTCAGCTAGGGTCTGTGGCTTGGCATCCCGTCACCACAGAGTCTCTCAACCCCAGCTACGTGTGCACACTACAGACGCTCTCTCTCGCGTCTGGTCCACGACCGGTTTTCCCCCTACGCCTAACCCTAGCGATAGAGAAGGGGCTCCACGGAGACAGGCTCGAAACCACTACAAGGAGTACGCACAGGACAGAGATGCTCTCAACGTCCTGGCTCACCGACTAAGGACCCCCACACACCGGTCATCTAGACAGAGCGTCGCTCTATGTCCAGGTGACAAACAGAAACAAAGGCACGGTAACTCAATGAGAGTACAAACGGTAACATTCTCAATGTCTGAAACACCGTACAATAGACGGACACCTCGTGTCACGTCTCGACACAATTAATTACGTATATGCACAGGCGGAGCCACACTCTAAGCCTAGCAAAATGTGTTAACAGGCGGACATCGCACGTCAACACCTCGAAACACAAAACAGGACCAAAAGCCTGCTGGGACACAAGATATTAACGACAATATCGAATGTCGCCAATTAAGATGTAGATGGAACTCATATTGCCACCAACACTTGGTTAACAGCAATAGATTTTGTCGTTTACATCAACATTGAAGATCTCAACGTCAATATATGTGGACGTTAATATCCTCAGCCCCCTGAACCCAGAACAGCGCCAGGTCAGTCCAATTGGGCAAAACTACCTAACAGTACATCAATTGATGGAGGGGAACACCTCCTCACATCCTCTACCACTACCAGAACTCCGGATTTCTACGATCCAACACTTGGATCGCCCAAAACACCCAAAATCCCGGCTTGGCATAACCCAACCCTAAAATATGATTAGCATACTAATCTACAGCAAATAAGCATGCTGATCTGTTAAGGAAGGTTTAAGGGGTTAAGTGCCTACCTCAAAACACCTCAAAACACCTAAACAACCGCCAATCGCGTCAGGACCCCTCGAAGTCTCCGCGCGAATCACACCAAATCTTCACGATTCTCGCCCGATCTAACACCGCCACACGTACCAGGGTCTTCCCACGAGCTCTCGTCAACCGTCAGAAGTGGTGGAAACGGACAAAGGTAAAAGTGGAGGGAAAGAGAGGAAGAGAAAAGGAAAGTTGCTGCTCACGGGCTGCCCTATTTCTACAGAAGCTACAAATAGACGTCCACATACCTCGCCGCCTATTTGAACCGCCAATGGGTCGACGTCCAGACCGCTTGCCGTCAAGTTCAACGACAAACGTCCACATCGCTGGTCGTTAATACCAAGTCAACGGCTAGCCCCTGGCCGTCAACCCCAAGTCAACGGCAATATCCATTGTCGTCAACTACACCCGAACCTCTACAAGACCCAATAAGGATCCGCTGAGACCCGAGACCTTACAGCCCTCCCCCCTTAAGGAATTTCCCCCCCAAAATTCAAACAGTATAAAGAAAGAAGACTCACCAAAGAGGTATGGAAACTGCTCGCGCATTTCGTCCTCTCGCTCCCATGTCGACTCACCACCTGAATGCCGCTGCCATGCAACACGTACTAATGGGATTGCCTTGTTCCTCAATCTCTGAACTCGGCGATCCTCAATATGCAACGGAAACTCTGGTACTGTCAACACTGGAGTCACCTCAGGCCACTCTGTGCTCGGGAGAACGTGAGACTCGTCAGAAAGGTACCTCCGAAGCATCGACACGTGGAACACATCGTGGACTGCTGCCAACTCTGACGGAAGCTGAAGTCTATACGCCAAACCTCCGACACGCTCAGTATTGGTGAAAGGTCCAATAAAGCGGGGACTCAACTTTCCACGCCTACCGAATCTCACCACTCCCTTCATAGGAGACACACAGACAAACACTTGGTCCCCTACCTGAAACTCGAGCGGTCGTCTGCGCTGATTTGCATAACTCTTCTGCCGACTCTGAGCTGACTGAAGCCTCTGCCTCACAAGCTGAACTACCTCAACTGCCTGCTGAATCAACTCTGGTCCCGTGACAATCTGCTCGCCAACCTCGAACCAGTCTAGAGGAGTATGACACGGTCGTCCATACAAAGCCTCATATGGTGCCATACCGATACTGGAGTGATAGCTATTATTATATGCGAACTCGACCAACGGAAAGTGAGCTGTCCACGATCCCTGCCACTCCAGACAACAAGCTCTAAGCATGTCCTCTAAAGTCTGGATAGTCCGCTCTGACTGACCATCTGACTGAGGGTGGTAGGCGGAACTAAAAGCCAACTCTGTCCCCAAAGCCCTCTGGAAACTGCGCCAGAATCCAGAAGTGAAGCGAGGGTCTCTATCAGACACAATAGAGATCGGCACTCCGTGCAAAGGAAAAATCCGCTCTACGTACAACGTGGCCAACCTACTCACACCCCAACTAGTCCTGACAGGCAAGAATCTAGCAGTCTTCGTCAATCTGTCCACAAGAACCCAAATGTTGTCAAAACCTCCAGCTGTCCTTGGCAAACCACAAACAAAGTCAGTCGTCACATGGTCCCACTTCCACACCGGAATCTCTAATGGCTGCACAAGTCCTCCTGGACGCTGATGTTCGGCCTTCACCTACTGGCAGACCAAACACCTAGCAACAAAAGCCGCTATGTCTCTCTTCATCCCAGGCCACCAAAAGTGACGTTTCAACCTGTGATACATTTTGGTTGACCCTGGATGAATCGAGTACCTGGAACCATGTGCCTCCTGTAACACAATTCTCCTGACAGACTCCTCAATAGGAACATAGAGTCTATCTCTGAACCAAACAGTTCCGTCCTCGCAAAGCTCAACCTCTGGAAGAAGTAACACACTGTGTAACTCGGGTCTGCTCGCTGAGCCTCAACAACCTGTCTCACAACGGCGGGAGCCGCCAACAAACTGCTAAACACACATGGCTAACGTCTGGACGAAACTCTGAAGGATGCCTCTGCTGCAGATTGCCACAACTGCCACTCCTTTAGCATCAGATGACTCATCTGTGCTTTCCTACTCAAAGCATCTGCAACTACATTTGCTTTCCCAGGCTTATACTCAATGCTAAAATCATAGTCTTTCAGATATTCCATCCATCGACGCTGCCTCATATTCAGATCCCTCTGAGAAAACACATACCTCAAGCTCTGGTGGTCGGTACGGACTACAAAACTCACTCCGTACAGGTAAAGACGCTAAATCCTCAAAGCAAATACCACAGCTGCAAGCTCTAGGTCATGGGTCGGGTAACTCTCCTCGTGGGGCTTAAGTTGGCGAGACGCATAAGCCACCACCCGGCCTTGCTGCATCAAAATCGCACCCAGACCAACACCTGAAGCATCTGTGCAAACCTCAAAACCCTCCTCACCTGAAGGTAACACAAGGACTGGCGCTGATGTAAGCAGTCGCTTCAACTCTATGAAGCTCTGCTCATACTGCTCCGACCACAAAAACGGAACCCCCTTTCTTGTCAACTGAGTCAAGGGTGTAGCAACCTGAGAAAAGTCCCGAACAAACCTGCGGTAATAACCTGCCAAGCCCAAAAAGCTCTGAATCTCAGATACAGTCTTGGGATTCTCCCACTGCAAAACTGCCTCGACCTTCGCTTGATCTACAGAAACTCCCTCACCTGAGATCACGTTCCCCAAAAAGTGAACCTGTTGTAGCCAAAACTCACACTTACTAAGTTTGGCATACAACTGGTGCTCTCGCAAGGTCTGCAACACGATCCTCAGGTGCTCGGCGTGCTCCTCCTCCGAAGCGGAGTACACCAGAATGTCGTCAACAAACACTACGACAAACCGGTCCAAAAACTGGTGGAACACCCGGTGCATCAGATCCATGAAGGCCGCTGGTGCATTGGTGAGCCCAAACGGCATCACCAAAAACTCAAAATGTCCATACCTGGTCCGAAAAGCAGTCCTCTCAATGTCAGAGTTTCTAATCCGCAATTGATAGTAGCCTGACCTCAGGTCGATCTTCGAAAAGACATGAGCAGACTGAAGCTGATCAAAGAGATCGTCAATCCTAGGAAATGGATACCTATTCTTGATGGTCACTTGGTTCAGCTTCCTATAATCAATACACAATCTCAGGCTACCATCCTTCTTCCGGACAAACAAAACAGGTGACCCCCAAGGAGAAAAGCTAGGACGAATATAGCCCTTCTCCAACAGCTCCTCAAGCTGCCTCTTCAGCTCCCTCAACTCTGCTGGTGCCATATGGTACGGTGCCTGTGCAAATGGTACAGTGCCAAGAACCAACTCAACAGTAAACTCAATCTCTCTCTCTGGCGGTAGACCAGGTAACTCTTCCGGAAACTCACACACTACGGGAATGTCCCCCACTCTCGAGGTAACCTGGTCAAGGGTCATTGCCGAAACTAGAAAACCCTGACAACCAGAGGCAAGCAACCTCCCCGCCCTCAAAGTAGAAACTAAAAAGCGAGAAGTAAGAGGTACGATAGCCTGGAAGTAGAACGCCGCTTCCCCAGGTATCCGCAAGTGCACTCTCTTCTTCTGGCAATCCATCACCGCACCATACCGCTCTAACCAGTCTATACCCAAAATCACATCATAATCCTGCAACTGCAAAGCAAACAGACGAGCTGACAACCACTGATCCTGCAACTGCCCAGATACCTCCTCGAGACAGTAGGACGTAAGGACAAAGTCCCCTGTCGGCAACTCTACTGCTAGCTCAATAGACTCTCCCGTACTCAACTCTCCAAGGGAGTCTAAAAACTCCTCAGACACAAAAGAGTGTGAGGCACTGGAATCAAACAAAACTCTAGCTGTATAACCAAAAACTGTAACAGTACCTTCCACTAGATGAGCTGCCTCCGCGTTTGCACGGGTCAAGTGAGTAACACGACCTCCACCTCTCGACCCACCAGAACCTCCGACCTGCTGACGCTGCTGCACGGGTGCCTGCTGCTGCTGCTGCACTCGGGGCTGTGACTGGGTCTGCTGCTGCAGCACACGAGGTAACAAAGGGCAATCTCGCGCCATGTGACCTATCTGGTCACACCGGTAACACTGACCAGCAAAAGAACACTGTACTTGCTGCGAAGGCTGCCCTACCGGCTGCTGAACACTCCTAACAGACTACTGTCTCTGCTCCGCCTGCCTCCTGTCACGTCGAAACTTCCTCCGAGATCTTGACTTCGCCGTCGTCCCAGCAGAAGTGGACGCGTAGGAAGTCGTAGTCCTCGAAGTCATCTGCACACTACCCTGCTGCTGCCGTGGCTGAGACGGAACTACCTGTGTCTGAACCTCTGCGCTCCGAGCATGGGTCCGTAAAGTGTCAGCCTCCAACGCTGCCGTTGTCTGATAGGCCGCATCCAAGTCTATAACACGCGCAACTATTAGCGCCTGCCTGAGCTCTGGCCTCAGGCCCCTCACAAACTGCTGAGTCCTCAGACTCTCATCTGCCATAATCTACGGAGCATAACGCCCTAGCTCTACAAATCTGGCCCTGTACTGCACTACAGTAGAATCCTTCTGCTGCAAGTCCAGAAACTGGTACAATCTCTCCGTCCGGACATAAGTAGGATAGAAGACCCTCTCAAAAGAAACGACAAACTCCTGCCACAGAATCTGTCTAAGTGGGCGAGACTGAAAAGTAGTCTTCCACTCAGAAGACCACCAAGTCAACGCCTGCGCCTGCAACTGGTAGCTAGCTAACAACACTCGCTCCTCGGGAACACACTCCATGGAATGGAAAGTCCGCTCCACTGCATCCAACCATGCCCTCGCGATGTCTGGATCAGGTTGGCCCAAAAACTGGGGAGGCTGAAATTGTAAGAACTCCCTCAACACCTTCCCAGTACCGCCCTGGGGTACCAGCGCATCACGGTGTTGAGCTACAAACTGAGCTATCCCCTCAAGAAATCGAGTCAAGTCCAATCCCTGAGCTGCCTGAGGAGGAGGTGGCGGCGGTGGAGGAATAATGCCACTGTGTGCGTCCTGTGGCAAAGGCTGCGTCTGCTGTGGTGGCGGGGCGTCTCCAGCCTCCTGACGAGTCGCCTACTCAGCCACTCCCTCTCTAGGATGTCGCCTAGGTGCCATAGCACTATACACAGAGCAAAAATACACACATATATTAATACATTAACTACCTCCGGGCTAGTTAGCTGCTACTGTACTTTTTTGTACTCTGAGTTAACATGATGGGTATTTCCTTATATATCTCATTAGACACAGCTCTGATACCAAACTGTAACGACCCAGAATCCGCATTACCAGTAAGTGACCAGTAACCCGAATTCTGACCCGCTAACCCACGAGACAAGCTCGGAAGGGTAGAAAGGGATGTCCAAGGAGACTATACAAGGAGATACACACCATGCAAAGCTGTAAATTTTTACTATATATGGAACATAACAAGTACAACTCAGAGTTCAAGCTAAGTACAAAGTACAGAAGTACCACAAAAAGTACTACTCACTGCAGCTAGGGCGCACCAGCACCAGAGTGGCTAGACTCGCCTGGAACGGGAGTCGACGACGACCCACCTGAAAGGGAGGGGAGTGAGTCTCAAGAAAAGAGACCCAGTAGGGAAAAGTAACCCCCACCGGCAATAGTGCTAAAGTGCGGAAAATAAAAACAGAAAGTAAATACACGTCGCACCACAACCAAAACTAGTGACAACCACGCGTCTCCTTGACAAGAGTGCGTTACAAGACTATAAACCTCCCGGCTCAGTAACACACACTCACACACACACAGTAAGTAGGACTCAGCTAGGGTCTGTAGCTCGTCGTCCCGTCACCACAGAGTCTCTCAACCCCAACTACGTGTGCACACTACAGACGCTCTCTCTCGCGTCTGGTCCACGACCGGTTTTCCCCCTACGCCTGACCCTAGCGGTAGAGAAGGGGATCCACGAAGACCGGATCAAAACCACTATAAGGAGTACGCACAGGACAGAGACGCTCTCAATGTCCTGGCTCACCGATAGAGGACCCCCACACGCCGGTCATCTAGACAGAGCGTCGCTCTATGTGTAGGTGACAAACAGAAACAAAGGCACGGTAACTCAACGCGAGTACAGACGGTAACATTCTCAATGTCTGAAACACCGTACAATAGACGAACACCTCGTGTCACGTCTCGACACAATTAATTACGCATATGCACAGGCAGAGCCACACTCTAAGCCTGGCAAAATGTGTTAACAGGCGAACATCGCACGTCAACACCTCGAAACACAAAACAGGACCAAAAGCCTGTTGGGACACAAGATATTAACGGCAATATCGAATGTCGCCAATTAAGATGTAGACGGCACTCATATTGCCGCCAACACTTGGTTAACGGTAATAGATTTTGTCGTTTACATCAACATTGAAGATCTCAACGTCAACATATGTGGACGTTAATATCCTCAGCCCCTGAAACCAGAACAGCGCCAGGTCAGTCCAATTGGGCAAAACCGCCTAACAATACACCAATTGATGGAGGGGAACACCTCCTCACATCATCTACCACTACCAGAACTCCGAATTTCTACGATCCAACACTTGGATCGCCCAAAACACCCAAAATCCCGGCATGGCATAACCCAACCCTAAAATGCGATTAGCCTACTAATCTACAACAAATAAGCATGCTTATCTGTTAAGGAAGGTTTAAGGGGTTAAGTCCCTACCTCAGAATGCCTCAAAAACACCTAAACAGCCGCCAATCGCGTCGGGACCCCTCGAAGTCTCCGCGCGAATCACACCAAATCTTCACGATTCCCGCCCGATCTAACACCGCCACACGTACCAGGGTCTTGCCACGAGCTCCCGTCAACCGTCGGAAGTGGTGGAAACGGACAAAGGTAAAAGTGGAGGGAAAGAGAGGAAGAGAAAAGGAAAGTTGCTGTTCACGGGCTGCCCTATTTCTACAAAAGCTACAAATAGACGTCCACATACCTCGCCGCCTATTTGAACCGCCAATGGGTCGACGTCCAGACCGCTTGCCGTCAAGTTCAATGACAAACGTCCACATCGCTGGTCGTTAATACCAAGTCAACAGCTAGCCCCTGGCCGTCAACCCCAAGTCAACGACGATATCCATTGTCGTCAACTACACCCGAACCTCTACAAGACCCAATAAGGATCCGCTGAGACCCGAGACCTTACAGTGAACCACTCACATGGACGCTCTGGTGCCACTTCGTCAGAGGTCCTTCCCAACCTGGGTACAACACTGTGGTGGTCGAGGCCGAACTGTCACACCACGAGGTGCATGGCAGGAATTTTTCTTGGCATATGGCCCCTATGCTCACATACTGGGCGCTGGAAGCACTCTGCCTAGGAAAGAGAAGGAAGACAGGGGACCCAGAAGCTGAATGGTACCACTGGTTCGACATGGAAGATATTTCCATAGCTTTCAGCCATCTGTTCTGGGAGGAGGAGAGAACATGGCCGCCAGCTGCAGCCGAATTGCTAGATCCGCCCACATCCATCACTTCCAAGAGGCAGTTAGTGCATGAAACCACATACTTAGGAGAGCCAGACATCCCCCACGAAGAGGGGAGGACAGTAGACTAGTTGTGGAGGGGCATCTGCCTAGCCATCCACCCATCGCTCTTGAACTCCCTCCTTCCCAGCCTTGTCCCTTCATCTCCTCCCCTACTCATTCAGCTGTCTCCCTAGCTCCTAGCGGCTACAAACAACATCCTCACTCCTGATCTCCCCTCCTCAGTTCTCTTCGCTCTACAATCCGATCCGAGCGACCACGAGGTCACTCTCTCATGCTACATGCTCTCCACCGACCTCCAAAAAAAATTGCCAATCTTCAAATGCACCTTGAAGTCGAGGAGCCGGCATACCTCCTACACCCTCCTGATCAGGGGCACCCCTCGACTGGGGCATCCCCTCCTGCTCCTTCATTAGGAGCCATCCTTTTCGAGGACACCATGTCCTCCACCAGTCCTGTAGAGTCATCTAGTTAGGAAAAGTCTAGGGCAGAAGAGTCGAGTCTTAGTTTAGGTGAGTCTAGGATAGAGAGTCAGGTCAACCCAGCACCCACTAAGTCCAAACATCGCCCTAGGAAACATAGGGGCAAGGCTATTCCCCAAAGATATCTTCAAGAGTTAGCTCGACGATGTCAGGCGTTACTTCTAATAAAGGAATTCACAAAGGAAGCGTTGGTATTAGAAGAGGAGATTGAGCAGGATAGGGTGTTCGTAGACGATGGGTTTGGTGTCTATGAGATCATGAATGATGAGGACCCAATTGATGAAGAGGATAGCGAAGTAGATGACGCTGCCGAAATGTACGCGAGTGGCGTAAGAAGATTCGATGAACCCACAACGGCAGTGGATGAACCTACTAAGGAAGTCAACCTCGGAACAGAAGAAGATCCCAGGATCGTGATAATTTTAGCGAACCTCCCTCCTGATGAAGAAGAGGAACTGGTGCAAATTCTGAGGGAATATAAAGACACCTTCGCCTGGTCATATGAGGACATACCTGGTCTAGACCCTTCGTTAGTGGAGCACCGGCTTGTATTGAAAGAAGGGGCAAAGGCCATAAAGCAAAAACTCAGAAGATTCCGCCTGCTTATGGCCCTGAAGATGAAGGACGAAGTAGACAAACTCCATAAGGCTAGATTCATCAGGGTAGTACTTTATCCGAATTGGGTGGCAAACATAGTCCCAGTCATGAAAAAGGACGGAAAAGTCAGAATTTGTATCGACTTTCGGGACCTAAATTAGGCATGTCCAAAGGACAACTTCCCGCTTCCTCACATTGATGTGCTAATTGATAACACTGCTGGGTATGAGACCCTCTCATTCATGGATGGATACTCAGGCTACAGCCAAATCCGTCTGGCTCCTGAAGATCAAGAGAAAACATCCTTCACCACGCCCTGGGGAACGTACTGCTATGTAGTCATGCTGTTTGGACTAATGAATGCTGGGGCCACCTATCAAAGGGCGATGATGGCCATCTTCCACGATATGATGCATGTCTATGTAGAAGTATATGTGGATGACATCTTGGTGAAGTCAAGAACCAGGAGAGAACACCCCGAAATCCTCGCCAAGGCACTGCAAAGGTCGAGGGAGTACAAACTGAGGATGAATTTGAAGAAATGTGTGTTCGGGGTATCAGCAGGGAAGTTGCTCGGGTTCATTGTTAGCAAGCGGGGCATTAAGATCAATCCAAACAAGGCTAGGGCTATTGCAGAAATGCCACCTCCAAAGAATATCTCACAGCTGAGAGGGTTGATTGGGAGTCTGCAGTTCATTAGAACATTCATATCTCAGCATTCACAAAGATGCCGCCCGTTCTATGATCTTTTGAAAGGAGGGGCAAAGTTCGAATGGAATGACAAATGCCGAGAAGCCTTTGATGATTTGAAGAGGTATCTCATGAATCCCCCTGTTTTGCAACCTCCTGTACCCGGGAAACCACTAATCTTATATCTCTCAGTCATTGAGGACTCCCTAGGTGCTGTCCTTGCGCAACACGATGAATCTGGGAAAGAAAGGGCAGCATACTATCTCTATAGGCTTTTCAACACCGCAGAATCCAAGTACACCACCGCGGACAAAACTTGTGCCACGCTCGTGTGGGTAGTTCAGAAACTCAAGCATTACTTTCTTGCCCACGAGGTCAAGCTGATCTCGAGGATGGATCCACTCAGGTACCTTCTAGAAAAGCCCGTCCTCTCTGATCGGCTTGCACGCTGGCAGAGCTTCCTCTCACAGTTCGACATTTCCTTCATGGTCCAAAAGGCCATCAAAGGATATGCCATCGCAGGGCACCTTGCCCATTTGCCACTCCCTCACAGCGATTCCGTCCGAGAAGAATTTCCCGATGAAGAGCTCTCGGTCATCATCAAAGACCCCTTCTGGTCCCTCCATTTTGATGGAGTGCTCAACTCCCAGGGATGAGGCATTGGAGCCGTACTGCTCACCTCAGAAGGTATCACCATCCCCATCGCCTATAAACTCACCTTTTCTGCCACTAACAACATGTCTGAGTACGAAGCTCTCCTCGCTGGTCTCAAGCGCGCTTATATCTTAGGTGCCTCCCACCTTAGAATCATAGGGGAATCTCAGCTTGTTCTGCGGCAGGTGCTCTCAACTTATCGCACTCGTGATCCAAAGCTTAAACCCTATCAAGATTTGGTCACGCTGTTGGCAAGGCAGTTCCAAAAGCTTATCTATATCCATACTCCTCGCTCACAAAATATCTTGGCCGATGCTCTGGCGTCGCTAGCTTCATCTCTATCCTTCCCTCTGAGTCTCCGGACCGAGACAATCGTCGTCCAACGGCTCGATGTTCCATCTATCCAGGATCCTTGGTTCAACGACCTTAGGACAACCTTAGAAGAGAGGGCTAGGAAAAGAGAAGCGCAACAGGTCATGCTAACTGAGCTCGAGGAAATCTTAGATGAAGAGGAACTGCCATGGTATTTTTAGATTGAGCAATATTGCAAGGATGGGACATATCCTGAAGGGGCAAATGTGGAGGATCACATGGCCATAGGAAGAGTCGCCTTAAGATACACAGTCGTGAGAGAAGTCCTATACAGGCGGGCTCTTAATGGAGTTCTTCTAAGATGTCTGAATGATGACGAAGCTTGGAGAGTGGTGGAAGGAGCCCATGCTAGTGAATGCGGAGGACATGTCAACAGTCAAATGCTCGCTAAGAAGATCATTAGGCAGGGCTATTATTGACCAACCCTAGAAGAAGACTGTACCATCTACGTCCGTAGGTGTGTCAAGTGTTAACTCCATGCTGATAAAATCCATGCTCCTTCATCCTCACTTCATCCACTCTCCACACCTTGGCCATTCTCCATGTGGGCTTTTGATAATGTTGGCCCCCTTGGTGATCCTAATGCTCAAACCAAAGAAAAATCCTTCATCCTAACAGCAACTGAGTATTACACCATGTAAGGCCCTCTAATTTTCCGTCGTATTATTTGTATTTATGTGTGTATAGTGTGCTTGTGTGTGTATGTACATAATTACATACGTATTAATTAGTATAATTACGTGTACATGTGTTTATATTAAACATAAATAATGTATGTATTGCATGATGATAGTATGGATACTATACCATAGGTATATTGCATGTATATATGCTTGGTATGCATGGTTTTCTGCATAAATTAGGGTTCTGGCCGAAGGCCACCTTGGCGTCAAGCCCAGGCCGTTGATCTGGTGTCAGCATCCAGACATGGACGCCAACACTAACTCCGGCGTCCAGCGATGTGGACACCAACTTCTCTGGCCTGCATGCGTAGCAGAGCTGCAAGCTTCTGAAACAAGGCATGGCCACCATTGGGGGGATGTCCCCCAACGGCTCTGAGGGTGTCCTATCACCCTAGTGAGTGGGAGAGAGACTCCCCTAAATCCTGAACCCGAAGTGGCCTCTCCCACTCTTTCCCTTCACCCTTGCAAGAGGAGAGAAGTGAGGAGAGAAAAACCCTAGGTGAGCTGTGAGAAAAACCCATTTTAGAACCCTCAAAATCCAACCCCTGGACCTTGATCCGGCGTCCCCCTGCTGCAAGGAGGTTGCTGGACCAACAAGGAAGGCTTCCCCGACATCCCCTCGGCGTGGAGATCACCCAGGAACCCGGAGGAAGGCGATCTAGAGGGAGGTTCTGCAACTTTGTGGGACTGCCCAAGGAGGTCTTCACCAAGCCTTTAAATCCCTTAGAAGAATTTTTGAAAGGCAAGTGACCTATCCTTGATGTCCCCTTATGAGTCTAGGATGGTTTTGTGAATTTTAAGGATTTTTCCTCGAGTCATAGACCCTCCAATTCACCCAAGATTTAGAGCTCGGGTCTGTGTTTCTGCACAGACCTGGTTAGACGGCAAGGTCCCTGGACGTCCAGATCATCCTTGGCGTCCATCGACCATGCCGCTGACCCTGAGTCAGCGGCCAGAGATCGCCGTCGAGTTCTTCTGGACAAAACAATGAGCTGTTCTGTCCCTCTTATACATTAATTTCGGTATGTTTTACGTGATGATGATATATGGTAAATCTTATACCCTATGTATATTGTGCATTGTGGTGTGTGAATGAATGTGGTGTGATGGTGAATGTGGGTTAATAGTATCTTTTAAACTTGTGAGCATGAAGTATTGATTTACAAATTTAGTTTTCCTGATTAGAATGTGTATGAATGCCATGGTTTTAGTCTAATCATGAAGATCAGTGGGTTAGCATATGTGTTTACAAATTTTGGTAATTTATCCATGCTTGTGTAATTTGCGAATATATTTGGTTCGGTAAAATAAAAGCATGTAAGAATGGGTTGTAGGGTTCAATCCATAGATGTATGAATTATGGAAATTTTATATTCTCAGTTCATGCATATGTGCTTAGCTTATGTATAAACAGCAAGTGGTCAATTTGCAAAATGTGTTAGACCCATGTTAATTTAAGTTGTTCATAATATGCTAATTAGACGTTTTATTTTCTGTAAATCCTATTTAGCTCAGAAAGATCTGAAAAATTGAGGGTATGACCTTGAACCCGAAAACAGCATGTGGTTAAAATTTCAGGTCTTTTGGATCAGTAAATAAAAAGTTATGTGTTTTTCATGTGAAATGTGATAATTCGTGCATATGATCTTAATGTGATTAGATTTTGTTTAAACCCAGCATGATTAGTGTGTTTACTGCGTGTTAAACCTTGAAATTTTGGTAGTACCATGTTAGGAAAAATAGAGGTATTCATGTGAGTGAGAAAGCGAATGTGATGAAAGTGTAAAGTGTAAAACCATGTGTAAAACGGTAAATATGTAAATGTGTAACTGTGCCAATGTGACACTGCTTCCGTAGAGGGCAGTGGAGCTGTATCAGGGAAAAGTCCCCCTGAGAAAGTTCATTGTGTTAAGTGACCCTAAGGGCATTAGGGGGAAATCCTAGAGGTGGACAAGTACCACTGGTTAGGGTGGAGACTTGTTCTCCCGGTCTGCGCAGTCCAAGAGTCTCCATTGGAATGCCTAGATGGCGTCTATGTGTAATGTGATGTGTATATGTCCTTCTTTGGTGGTTTGGACTATGTGTCACGGCACCTAAAAATGTGTAAAGTGTAATGTGTAAAGTGTATGTGTACATGTGTAAATGTGTAAGTGACAATGTGAATGTGTATGTGTAAAGTGTAACCATGTGAAAAGAGGAAACTAGTGTAAAGAAAAATGTGAAATTCTAGATGTGTAAATGTGTTATTGGAACCCATGTGAGACTAAATCTGAAACCATGTGAATTCAGAAAATGCATGTTATTATTCTTATGGTTATGTGTGTAAAAATGTTTAGAGTCCATGTTAGGGACAACTAATGAATATGTGTGCAAATAGCATGATAGATTGTTCATATGATATGTTTTATGCGTTATTATAGCTCTCATGTATAGGTTTTCAGCGATGAAACTATATGAAATCAGTAACCTAAAGCATGTGAAAAGGTTCATGTATGTGTTTAAAAATGTGTAAAACCCATGCTAGTTGCGTTACCTTTCATGCATGTAAATTGTTCATGTTGATAGCTCTTATGTTTGATTCTTTAAAAGGTTAAAGTTCATGAGTAAATTGAATAGAGACCATGTGATAGGTGAATTTCATTTTAAAAGTCTGAAAGCATGAGTTATGTATAAAATTGTAGAACTTTCATGATAGGTTGAAAACTTGAGTTGACTAGCATGCTATGTGTTGCTAATTGTAATGTGCATGTAGAAACCATTAGGACTTATAAGTGTACATCATGAGTAGTGTTGCTTGCTGAGTCCTTGGACTCACTCCTTGCTTCGGCGTACAGGTATAGTTGGTGACACGACACCGCTTGAGGAGACGGTGGAGACGGACTCCGAGCGCGGAGACTAGCTAGTTGTTGGAGCTTCTTTGTGATTTGTGTACTTCATAGTATGTATTTGGAACATTGTATTAGAATTATCATGAAAGGAATGTGTTATGTGGACATTTTGTAATTCCATTTCAGCAATTTAAATTATGTGAACTCTTAGTTCCTTGTTGTTAATTGCGAAAAATCATGTATGGTTAATGTGGATGATGAATGAATGGAGATAGTTCTCTTTTACTTCCGCTACTCTGTTGTATATTCGCGTGTATCTCAGCTGTATGTATCGTTTGGGTAAATGTTCCACTGTGGCAGCACTTGTTATACCGACGTGGGTTGGTATAACCGTACCGGTATAATGAGGGCCGTCACACACCAAGTGGGCAGAGGCAGAAGCGTTTGCAGAAATCAAAACATCCACAGTGTGCCGCTTCATCATGAAGAATATCATCTCGCGGTTCGGAGTGCCAAGCAGCATCGTCACGGACAATGGGCCACAATTCATCTCACAAGAACTTCAGGACCTCTGTAAGAAATACAACATCACTCTGCATCATTCATCTCCATATTACCCACAAGGCAATGGCCAAGTTGAAGCAACAAATAAAACCCTTCTTAAAATCTTAAGGAAAACCTATGAATCGCACAAATTCGCTGATTGGATAGAAAAGCTAATAGAGGCTCTATGGGCCTATCGTACCTCTGTCTATACTCCCACGGTGCAGACCCCGTACGCTCTCACTTACGGGATGGAGGCGGTAGTTCCATACGAGATCCTGATCCCTTCGCTAAGAGTCCAACTTGATAAGGAACTCAATCTTGACGAGCGTCGAGAGGCGTTGCTAGTCCAATTGGAACTCTTAGACGAAAGACGACTCATGGCGGCCGATCATGTGCTTTCATATCAAAGGCGAATCTCCAGGTCTTTTGAAAAGAAGGTAATCGAACGAAAATTCCAAGAGGGTGATATGGTCTTGAAACACATTTTTATCAAACCGGGAGGTCCGAGGTCTAAGTTGCAACCAAACTGGGAAGGTCCGTACATTGTGAGAGAAGTATATCCAGGAAATGCCTATCGCCTAACTAATGCTGAGGGCGTAGAGTTATCACATCCGTGGAATGGGTTGTACCTTAAAAGATTCTATCCCTAGGCCTATAGGTGTGAGGCCACAATACTTAGACAAGGGATGACCCCGTGTTAAGAGTCCGGAATCCCCTCCCCGATCGTCAAGGTTGACCTAAGTCAGGATCAACACACACACACGACAGGCCAGGGCGATCGCGCTTAGGAGATAACGTGGCTAGGTGAGCCCTATTTTAGCGATATGATGATCGTTCTCTTCCAAATCGGTCGAGGTGTAGGAGCAAGAGTCGCAAGGGTGAGGTAGTCAACCCTAAGCATACCCTGACGAGAGGAAGCCTCAAACAGGGACGGTCAAATAAAAGGGGCAAAAGAACAAAAGGCAAAGGAAAGAATCAAAGATACATGACGAAATAGGGGCATGGCAAAGAGTGGCAAAGTCCCCGTGGGACGCTCATAAGTCCGGTCATACGCATGCCCCAGTCCATGCAAATGCATAGAAAAGACCACAAAGTCCCTACGCAACAGGCCTAATCTTTAAAGGGTATGCTGCGGGAAGAAGCCGAACCCAACGTCCTTAAACCTACATTAAGCTTCCCTCAAATAGTCTTCCATTTCTCCCTATAAGATCAAACCATCCCTTAGGTATGGCCTAACTAGCCGCACTATCATCTAGGGGCAATCACCCATGGCATGTCACCCCAAGCGCACATCCTATCTTGGTAAGGCCTTTGACGAAAGAGGGAGGTGATCAAGACTTCAAACCAACGGTTCGGACTAGTTTATGTGTTGTGGCCCGAAAAGGCGAGTGCCTTCCGTCTCGCGCGTCTTATTTTTAGGAAGGGCTAACGTCGGTTTTAGGCGTCTTTCGAAACCCAAAAAAAATCAAATATTTCAAACTCCAAAAACAAAATCAAATATTTCAAAACTCCAAAAAATAAAATATTTCAAACTCCAAAAAAAAATCAAATATTTCAAAACTCTAAAGTCAGAACCCAGAAAAAAAAATTTATTAAAAAAATTAAAATATTTCAAAACCCAAAAAAAAATGTTTTCAAACTTCCAAAACCTCTTTACTCATTCTTTCATGCATGTCATTTATTTATGTCTTTTCGCCTATTTAACAAGGCTTAGCCCCTTGACCATTTATCAAGGTTGGTCACTTGTCACGTTTTAAGGCGTGCAGGACGGATCTAACCTGTTTTATGGTTGTCTTAAGCGTGCAGGACGCAGCAAAAGAAAGAAAGCGGCACTCACTCGTCACTCTCACACAACTACAGTCCATAAACCAAAGAAATCCAAATTCCATTCCATGCTATATACACTGTACATCACCATCATCATGACAAAAGGGGGGGCAAAGTACAAGCCCTCAACCACTCTCCTCTGTACCCTCAGGCGGGCGAGAAGGTGGAGGGGCCATCTCTCTCGGTCCCGCTGTGCTCCCCTCGGCTGCTCCCTCGTGCCGTCGTGCCTCCTCCTCGTTCCTCTGTCATCCGGAGGAACCTGTTAGATAATGTCCGGCAGACCCGCTCAGGATGCCGCTCCTGCTGGCTGAGGAACAGCTGCGCCCGACCAACGCCAAGGCTCTCTCAAGGCCTTTCATCTCTGACCTCAGCAGCTCGTAGTGATGCCGCTCGCTCCCTAGCTGCGAGCGGAGCTCGTCTGCCTCCTGGCGCAGTCCTGTCGCCTCGTCTGTCTGGGGGCGTAGGCGCATCTCTGCCATCTCCATCTCTAGCGCAGCTATCCGTGCCAGAGAGGCCCTCAGATCTGCCTCCTACAAATCAAGACATTTGTCAAATAAGGGAAATAAAGTGAAAGGGGCATGTAACCAGTGACTCACCTGCTCCTGCAGCTCTGCTGTGGCATCCTCCGCCCGTCTCACCGCCGCCGCTAGCCACCCCTCCAACACGGAGCGGCCGGGCTTGTCTCGTGAAGTGGAAGTGCCTCCCACCATTTGCTATGCCCGCTCCAGCTTGGAGCGCTACAAAGGAAAGGTAGAAGTCAGTCAACTGAAGTTAAGGGTAGAAAGGGTTGAGAGGAGAGTACTCACTAGCTGAGCCACGGTCCGCTGGAGGTCATCCCTCTGCTGGATCGTGGAGTGTAGAACACCCTCGAGGGAGGCGATCCTGCCCTCAGGGTCAAGCTGCAAGCACAAGTCAGGTTAGCCAAAGAATTAACAATTAAAAATATTCAAAAATGGCTAGGTTAGTGACACTCACCGGTCGTCGGGTCCCCTTGTATACCTGGGCCCCGTACCTCCGTGCATAGGCATGGAAGTAGTCCTCGTCACTGGTCGCCTCAGAGGTCACCACTCGACCTCGCTGCTCCCAGTCCTCCAGCTGCTCCTGGACCCGCACCGTCCAGTCCGTGACCTGCTGGATGCCACGGAAGCTGCGACCCGGCCTCTCCCACAATCTCTGCCGCGTCGGAAACTCCACTGTTGCCTGGTGGAGCCCCAGTGTCCGCGCGACCAGCCGGAGGTGGAGTGGTACCACCATGTTGAAAGCATGCAGCCAAACATCCCTACCGAAGTAGGGGCGGCCCTGCTCCACCCACGGCTGGACGGCGTCGTCCTTCCCAGCATAAGGGGTCCAGTCAACCTGCACATCACAGAATGCTTGTTAGTCAATTGTCAGTGGCAAAGGAAGGAAAATGGTGCTAGCAAAGAAGTACTTACGTGTCCGAAGGGGACAGTGTCCAGCTCGTCGTGAATGAGCATCACCTGCTGGCGCAGGGACCGCTCGTCGCGACGGAACCGCCAGCGCTGCAGTAGCGGCACAGCGCCTGGCCGCCTCGGCACTCCCTGGCCCAGGGAGCGGAGGTAGTGATATGCCCACACCTGCAAAACAACACAGTCAGTACCACAGTCAATTAAAATAAAGAAAAGCGATAAAGAGTAAGGGTGAGAAGTGTACCTGAAGTAGTGGGAAGAACCCGACCACCCCTGTCTCCCTACTGGAGGTGCCCAAGCTGTCGAAGAGGTGGGCCAGAAGGGCCGCACCCCATGCGTAACTGCCTACTCGGATCAGGTCCTCCAACAGGGGTAGACACTGGCAACTCACCGGGTCTCCTCGGGTCCCCAAGATCAACTTCCTGATCACAAAGATCAGGAAGCGTCTCAAATCATGGTCTGCTGCCGCTCCCTCCTCCTTCGCCAGCACTGCTCTAGCGTCTGCTATCAATCTGGCCATGTACTCTGCCTGGCCCTCTCCAGTCTAGTGGCGCGCGTCCGCCACCTCGAGGCTCGCCTGCAGCCTCATCCTCTGCACGAGAGAGGACCTCTCCTGTGTCACCTCCAACCCCAGAAGACACTTCACCATCTCCTAGTAGCTCGTATAAGTCACCCCTGTCACCGCCTGGCCGTCTACTCTCAGGCCGGTGATTCGTGCCACGTCCTCCAATGTGGGGATCATGTGACCCCACGGGAAGAGGAAGGCGTGGCACTCGGGGTCCCATCGCTCCTTCAACGCCTGAATTAACGCCACGTCCGGCGTCAACTCATCCAACCTCAGAAAGGGACCGAACCCCATCTCCTCCAGGCGCATCCTCTGAAAATCCGGCAACCCCTGGTAGATCGCCCGGACGATGGCCCATCTCAGTCGGGACCGTAGCTCGCTCTACAAAACAGCCACAGAAAAGCACAAAATTAGTCAGGTTCCTCAAAATAATCAGTCTGATCACATAGCGACAAATCGACTTGTCGCCTTCTGAAGGCGACAACAAGGACGTCGCGTTCTGATTTTGAAGGCGACACTAAGGGCGTCGCGTTCATCTCATGAAGGCGACAGACTTAGCATCACGTTCAGCCCATTCTGAAGGCGACAAACATGCTGTCGCCTTCTCTCTGGTTATGCGACAGCCAAGCTGTCGCGTTCACAGGTTGACCGGGAACGGGCAATACCCATTTCCCGGCCGTTTCACCTTGGGCAAAAGCCCTACATGGGTGCCTAGCACCCTCTTCCCTTCCAATTAACACACTCAATCGCACGGGGAGTGGGGTTTTAACACTTACTTTCTTGGGGCCGACCGGGTCGTCCTCGCCCGCGGATTCCACCTCCATCGGGGCCGCCGGGGCCTCCTCCTCCGCCGCCGTGGACGGACCCTCGTCCGTCAGGCGCCGGCGGACGGTTCTTTTGGATCCCCGTTTGCGCCGGTCCTCTCCTAGGTCGCTACCCTCCATTGCCGAGGCCGCCGAAGAAGGGAAAGAGAGGGAGGATATGAAGATGAGAAGAAGAGAGAGAGGGGAAGGTGGCAAAGGTGCCGCCGGACGGGGCTCGCCGGAAAAGAAAGAGAGAGGGTGGGGGGAGTTTCTATCGCCGGAGAGGAAGAGTGAAAAGGGTAAGAGAAGAAGAGAAGAGGGAAAGAGAAGAAGGGGCGCTGAGCCCCAATTTCAAATCCGCCTCGGTCCTATCATCGTGACATTGAAGCTGTCACGTTCTGTTCAGGTAGCGATAGGAGCCTTGTCGCGTTCAGGGAAAAGGTCGCGACCGTTGACCTGTCGCGTTCCAGGTCACGATGCCCAGGCCGTCGCCTTCACAGTCTGTGCACAGAACCTTCATAAATTTGGATTTCCATTAAAAATGTCCAATGCTTACATCAAATAAAAGGCTAAAAATCAAAATCAACATTACTTCCTCACTCTCATCATATCAAATCTCTCTCTTAAAAAAAAAACCTTAAAAATACAATCATGTCTCTCTCTCTAGCTCACGGTCCCCGCGTGGCCGGATTCCCTCGTACTCCTGGAGGTACGCCTGGTACGTCTCACGCTCCTCATGCAGCATAGGCGGTAGGGCGTGGGTGGCACAAGCTCGCCATATTGACAAGGCGCTCCGTACAGCCTGCTCGTCCTCCAGATCTCCCAAACATCTCTTCTTCATAGGAGGCAGGTGAGACGGCTGGAGTAGCTTTGTTCTTGGCTTCCCAATTTGAAGATAGCATCTCTGTGGGTTGTAGAGCACCATCACCAAGTTTCCCACAAGCTGTAGGTCCAATCCACGCCCAAGGGGAAGCCAGACATACACTTCACGTAGCGCCGCTATGCCTAAAGCGAAGTGCTCCACTGGAAGCGTGTTGAAGTAGTGGCACCATGCACTCCATGTTTTCTTGTCCGCCGTCCTGCAAATAACCCGATCGGGGAATTTGGCTGCCCCGCCAATGAAGCACAATGGATGGCACCCAAAGATCCGGCTCTCGGTAGTGGGATTTTCTACAAGTTTGAATTTTATCCTCACTCCCAACCAGCACTCCAGGAGAATCATAGAGCCATAGAGTGGGCCCCCCGTAAATGCCGAGGTGAGACCCGCATAGAGGTAGGCTAGCACTGCATGGGAGAGAGAAAGTCCTCGCCATACCCCACTAATGGCACTCAAGCTCGCATAATCTATAAGGTGATCTGCGGACGGGAAAAGTACTACCCCACACAAGCATATAGCCACGGCTTTGGCTATCTCCCGGTGATTCCCACACTTGTTCTTGCAGTGAGATATTACCCACTTAGACAACGAGACTAGGTGAATGTATTGAGGACTAATCATGGTATAGATATCCCCGGGATCCATCATGAACTCACCTAGGATAAGCTTTGGGTTTATAGGCTCAACGGTATAACAAATTTGCTGCTCGTCCCCCCGTTTGGTCTTGCGTAAAGCCATGAACGCCTCGACCTCCTCAAGAAGGACGGTCACCTCAAATTTTGGGAAAAGAAAGGTATGGGTCTGTGGGTGCCATAGCTCAATCAAAGCGGAGATGCTATGCCAATCAAATGATATTTTGTGGTAGTTGTGGGCCGCTATCAACACACCCCCCAATCCCCACTCTCTCAAGAAACGGATCACATACATGGGTAAGGCTTTAATCATGGGTGCTATCCACGTAAGCTTAGAGTATCGGCGGGAGCCGGGGAAGAGCTAGAGGAGAAGAAGGAAAGAAAAGAGAAGGGAAAGAAGAAGAACAAGCATTAATGAAGAAATTCGAAGTTGAAAATCATTGAAAATTGAAAAGACCAAGTTACATACCTCTCTCACATCCGCATTGTTGCTCAGATGATTGGGGACGTCCGTCAACCTCAGAAGATCGCCATAGGACGTCTGGGCATGCTTGGGACCTTCATAGGGAACCTCCTCACCCATGGGGGCGTTTGGGGCTCTCTTCACGGCCATTGAAGCTTGAAAGCTTGAAGAGAAGAGGAGGAGGGTATGAGCCACGAGTTTGGACCTCTCACCCCTTATTTATTGAGGCTTAAGACTCCTATTCATGGTGGGAGAAGGTTTAGAAGAGCTAATAGGAGTGGAACTTGGATTAGAAAGCTCTAAGAGTCCAAGTAGGAGACAAACATGAGGTTGGCAGGTTGCTGTTTATGCTCTGGCCACAATTCCTATGGTAGCGACGCATCGATACGTCGCCTTCTGGTAGCGACATATTAGGCATCGCGTTATGACTAGGGTAGCGACCAATATCTTGTCGCGTTCTGTGTGTGCACTTTGCTGCCTATTCCTTTCACATGGTTATCGATTGCCATTCCAAGATGTGTATGCACTTGTGTTAAATTCTTCCATTATTTTGGTGCATTTCGAGTTTGTATCCTGTTCTTTATTGCTTGTTCTTTATTATTGAAAATCCATAAAAATCAAAAAATGCAGAAAATCCAAAAAATTAGAAAATTAGAAAATCCAAAAGACGGCTTGTCAGGTAAGTCAGGTAAGTATTTCTAACTCTATCTCTGCATTACTATATAGTATCTACGCGATTATATCATCTCAAGGACCGGCTGGTTCTCAGTGTGTTCCAGGATCTGAGTTCCCCTTCACCAAAAACAAGGATGATCTAAGTACACATTGTTAATCGCTGGATAGGCCGTTAGATGATATGACTCGGGGATGATGGATTCTATCGCACGCCGGGGATGCGAAGTGTCTTAACCCTTGCTCATGTTGTCTATCAATATTATCCTTGAATATTTGTTATTTTCTCCTTTTTTTTGCATTTTATTTTATGATTTCTTTTCTTTTAGCCCAGCATGCATCATTTAGGAATTTTGAGCTTCATACTTCATGATTAGTTAAAGCCAGCTTCCCAATGATGTTTCAACCAGATCTTCATTTCATTCCATTCCGAATTTGAAAGTCCTCTTCGAGCTAGTTGCTCGGCCCAGTTCGCCAGTATGGTTCCTATTCAGGATTCCTCTCATCCCCATTCATTATGACAGTCATTCCTTTTCCCTCCGATCCGCTCATTAGTCGTGAATCGCTCGAAGGCCAGAGTCGAATCGACCTGCTGGGCAGCACCAATCTCCTAATGAACGAAACCTGCACGCTAAAGATAGCCAGGGTACCTCTTGAATCAGGAGGTTGATCACTTCTTTTCTTTTGATCTTTATTCGTCCAGATAGGAACCATCCTTGCACTCTGTCTCCAGCCATGTTCGAAGATAGCTGGATAATTCCTGCTGCTTATTCGTTCAGAATGGGTGTCTCTTTACCTTGATGCCCGCTTTTCATCTCATTCCGCATCATTCCGCTACATCGTCATTTCATGCCATCTTCACTCCACTATCTCTCCACTCCCTTGCAAAGCAGGCATCAAGGAGGGGCAATTTGTAGACACCCATTTCTGACCCATAAGTCGAGCCAAATTCCTTGTCATATCATTGATGCCCCACGTTGGCTCATCATCGCCAAGCTGGCTTTCTCCGATCATGATATCCTTTTCATTAGTTCATCACCTTGGTGGGTTCTTCCTGGTTAAAATGGCCCAATCATATTCATCATTTCGTAGCTCTCTGGGTTAGGAGTCTGTCATATCAAACTGTGCGTAAATCTGACGCTCGTGCAAGGAGGTTGGACACTTTGTATGGCCATAAGCTGAAGAGTCCCTGAAGGCGACAGCTCCCCTGTCGTTTTCTCATTCTCAAAGCGACGCTCTCCCTGTCGCTATGCGGCCTTGTAACGATTTTCCAAGTCAGAGTCGATTTCCTTCAGAAGGCAACACCTCGACACGTCGCGTTCATAAATTGGCCTTTTATTCCCTAAAAAATCGCCAGAAAATACTTTAAAAAACCCTTCCTCGAAAGGAAGGCGACATATCGAGGCGTCGCCATCATAGTCGCGACCATAAGGTCTTCGCGTTCTGGACTCCATACAGCTTACCCTTTCTGAGCATGATTTGGACACTTACTATTCATGGACATTCCCTCTTTTGGTCAACCTAGACGCATCCAAATCCTTCCAAGTTTTGGAGAGACCTTCTTTAATGCATCCTTTCCGATATCCAATCGCCTACGCGCGGCCATGCTTACCCAAAACCGAACCATTGCCTATTATTCCCTTCACAGCCCTTCCAGGAATAATCACCTATAAGTCTCTCCATACTGTGTCTTTTAGGGGAAGACCGGCGTTTGCTGCTCCGTCTCCCAGAGAGCTCCAACTCCTCAGAAGAGTCCCTTGCCTCTAGACGACCAGGAAGTGCCCCCAAGGTGATTTCTCCCTGCTTATATTTTCTCTCCCTTTTTCTTTCAATTTTCTCTTCATTCATGCATGCATAGGATCTATTTTTTCGCAGTTTTACATTAGAACAGTCCACACACACCGTTTTTTAAACACCCAAAGGGGTTAAAAACCCACCCCACGTGAGTTCCCTCCAAGTTGTTTCATGTTTCTTCATATTTTTGGAGTAGATTCATCATAAACGAGTTCTCTAATGGGTTGTTTATCGTTTTGATGTTCTTGGAAGGTGTTCGAAGACATTACAAGCACGAGGCTCTTGCCCCTTGGCCGGCTGAGGAGAAGGAAGAGAGAAACCCATAGTCTCCATCCCTTGAAGAAGAAGGCGACCATCCTTCTGTCGTGATCCAGAAGACGACAAGATACCCGTCGCGTTCCGTTCATTAGAAAGCGGCCCCCACCTTGTGGCGTTCATAGGGATCAGGTATGTCTTCCTTCTTCTCTTCCTTTTCCGAAGTAGTTAGCCTTATTCATCCGTCTATTTCTCTTGGCAACTGCTTTGGTGGCGATCATGGTCAGTTTTCCTATCTTTTCATCATCTTTTTTGGGGAGCAAATCCCGTGATTACAGTTGTGTGCATGGATTGCTTGCTGGGTCTATTTAGACTCATACTTGCTTCGGCGTACAGGTGCAGGTGTCTCCATTTCTTTCGAGGAGATAGTTAGGAGCAACTCCGAGCGAGAGGAGTAGCTTTTGTTGTGGAGATCCCTTCATTGTACCTTTCTTTTCATAAGTATGTATTCCAATAATGATGTAATTTGCATGGACAATGTAATTGTATTGGGAATTGTAATAATGTGGACTTTAGTTTTCTTTCATTACTATTTAGACTGTGGATATGATGTGGATGATGGAATAAGATTTAATACTTATTTATTTCCACTATTCTCTTTAATATTCATGTATATCTCAATCAAATATTAGTGTTGGTTAAATGTCCCACTGTGACAGAGTTCTCTATACTGACGTTGGTTGGTATAATCGTATCGATATAAGGAGGGTCGTTACAGTCAAAGTGAACAGCCCTCGCTACAAAGCAATATTCCCTCTACTCACACATACAATGACGATATCTCTCAATGAGTAGTAGTTATTTGGGTCAGACACTCCTCTCATGTCGGTGTGGCACATAAAAGATACTAAATAATCAAATATCATAAGGGGGGTTCAACCACGTACCTGGAAGGGTTGAAAGAACACGGCTCCGATCAGAGACGATGGCGAGAGGGGAAGCATGATACACACCCATGCGCGGTGTCGATGGTTACTTGGGATGACTTTGGTAATTTTACAATCAAAAGTAAATCTCCTCATAGGGTGGGTGAACTAGGTGAGGGGAGGTGCCGACTAGCTCGTTGGTGTGTCCGTGCTAGTTGTTGCCTACGCAGTCCAATGTTGTTGCTCTAGAGGTCTGGGACAAATCAGAAGAAGAAGAGGGGACAGCTGCACATTGTTGATATTGAGAAAGACCTTATCATAGTAGTAGATGGTAGTGCTAATGTCAAAAGAGTGACGCAGTGAACGTCGGAGTTGATGGGCTGCAATGTCAATCGAATGTGCATGGCGGCATAGCCAAGTGGTGCTGATTGGAGTTTGGATCGGAGTTTGTAGGAGACTCCTTTCAACTACAGTGATGGAGAGACTCATCTGATGGTAGCTGAAACTACGAGGAAACCAATCTTCACCTCCAAAGGGGCTGCCATCAAGGAATGGAGCTTGGGTAGTCCATACACTGAGAGTGACCAATAGAGATAAATGAGGCTTGAGAGGGGAAATGGATCTAATCAGAGGGAGAAAGAGGTCTGATAGAAGGTGGAGAGGAGAGGGTGCGGAGGTGTGAGAGGGGAGAGGAAAGAGGAGGGGGGCACAATTAGGGCCTTATATGGGCTGTAGAGAGGGGTGAGACGTGTGGGGAGGCGTGACAATTATGGTGTCTCGTTGGATAATCCAAAGGACATGCTAAGGGGATGTGAAAGTAGAGTTATTGTGCCTAAGGTAGTGAAGGGTTGTGTGGGGAGATGAGAGGGTGTATGGGAGAGTGGGAAAGATGGCTAGGGTGCTGTGAGAGTTAACAAGGCATATTAATGGCTCCTAAGAAGGTGAAAGGGTGATGAGGTGGAGAGAGTTGAGGTGGAAGGGGTTCTAGGGTTGACGTGGCACTTGGGGGAAAAAAGGGGAAAGGGGCTGGGAGAGAGGGGAGGGGTGTGGCCCTTAGAGAGAGAATGTGAGAGGAGAGAGAGAAGAGCTAGAGAGAGACTAGAGAGAGGGGAAGATAGCACTACAAAGGAACTCTCAAACAAGCTTCACACTTTCATTTTCAACTCAACATCACTTGTGTACAATGAGGGAGTGTAGCTCTAATTGATCTCTAATAGATTATTTAATGACTTGGTTTATTAACAATACGTCCTTTTGACATTAAAGACTCAGGAAAAAAATATATTCAATAAAAAATACATAAAATAGCATATAGGAACTCGAAAAATGTGGAGACGCACCGGATGTCCCCATTATAACTACTTTATTTAATATAAAATACTTTTGTGAAAAAAATTCTTTAAATGAAGAGAGAAAGAGAGAGGTCCATACATGCCATGGGTTTTCTTTAAAATAACATAGTTTAAAAATTTAATTAAGTAACTACAGGCCTAAAAGTTTAAATTCACAAAATACCACTGTTTGACCATTAAGGACTACACCAACAAATGCCCAGCTAATAAAATCTATCAGTTTATCCCTAAAAACCCTTAACGAATGTTATTATAAATGTGAGATTAATAGCTATGTTGATGAAACTAACGACCCATCTGTTACCCTCTGAACAGCGCCACTGCTGGCATAACTTTCTGGTGGTTTCGGGGTACCTAGAGTAACTTTCTCGTCTGAAACAGGAGCCTCGCCTCCGTAGAATCCATCGTATACAAAGAGCAGTTA
This sequence comes from Colocasia esculenta, assembly GCA_014218235.1. NCBI lineage: Eukaryota > Viridiplantae > Streptophyta > Magnoliopsida > Alismatales > Araceae > Colocasia > Colocasia esculenta. Next base: position 52,528,019 of record CM024764.1, on the reverse strand, counting down.
CTACTCTTAATTTGCATAGACGTGTGGAAATTATGGTGTGAGAGGTGCAGTGAGGGGCCAATTCGGTCGCCGACGTGGAAGCCACATTGTGGCAGGTGGAAGAGATACTGCCGGATCGCATGCTAAAGAAGATGCGAGCGCCCTGGAAGACGGACACTGGAGCGGTTGTCTATGGCTGACGCCTTCCTTTTTGGCTTCCCTTCCGGCTTCGGGATGATGGTCGTGCTGGTCAAGGCCTTCTTCGACGCCACCCAAGGCCTCTGGGGCACGCAACGGCTAGTGGGCAAACCTACTGTCATCTTTTTTGGAGTTCCAAATTCCATGTCGATTGCCAAGAGATCACAGTGTAACCTTCTATACTCTCCAATCTCTTCCTATACTATGCTGCTACCCTGCTCCTGATTTCCCCAAGTCAGCTCCTTAAAATTCCCCAACATTTAAGTAGTAGTAGTTGTTGTTTTTGTTGCTGTTGTTGCAGGTGGACGGTCGTCACCCAACTTAATTTCCCACCAAACGAGATCATCTCTGTTCCCATCAGCTACACATTTTGGCAATGGCATGTTCAAGATGGAGGAGGTGAAGGGTGCCTAGCTCTTCCTATATGGAGACGACACCTATACGAAGGATGGCTCTCGCCAACCCACCGATTTGGAGCTCTGACGGGTATTTCACCAAGGTCAGTATACGTCACGGGTGTAGGATCAGATATTCGGTGATGGCAGAATCTAGAAGGGGTGGTTGAATAGATTTGCAGCGAAAACTTAAGTAATTAAAAATTACTTCAAAATTAAGAGTTCTATCTAATAAAAATCTCACAGATCTGATGCACTATGTGTGATTAAAGTGTGTGAAATATTTAATCAAACAAGGTGTGTGAACAAATTAAACAAGTAGTATGTAAACGAAATCCCTATGCAATCATCTAGCATAGCAAGATTAAACCACAAATCAAACCATAGTGCACAAGGAATTTTTAATGTGGTTCGAAAAATAAAAATTGTGTCTCCTATGTCGATCTCCCCACGACGGAGGAACACCACTCAAACCTGAGTACAAACTAGAGCACGATGGCTCCAAAACCCTTTAAGCACAACTACTCAAAGTAATTTGTAGATAAGTACGACGTCCTACTCCAAAATCCACTTGTGAGCACGACGACTCACAAGCAACAATCGGAGATGAGCATGATGACTCACTCCACTGGGCAAGAGCATGACGACTCTTCTCAAAACCTCTAAGCATGACGGCTTAGAAAAACCAGAGCATGACGGCTCCAAAACCTAAGCACACAGTGCTCAAACCCTTTGAACCATGACGGATCCAAGTTCTGCTAGAACAAGTCCAATTAGGGAGTAGATCCTCTAGCACGATCTATCCCAGTACAATTGTTAAGATAAAATAGACACAATTATGTAATCTGTGTAGAATGCTTACACAGATCACACACTATCAAATTTGTTTTGAAAATACAAAATAGAAAGAAGGAAGAAATCTTCTCTTCATCTCTGGATCTGATCTTCACGATCTCAGATCCAATCTCCTTCTTTCTTGTTGCAGCCTCTGCTTGATCTGCCTTCTGGCTTCTTCTCCTTCTCCTTCTTCTTCTTCTTCTCTTTGCGTTTGTTGCTCTTCTGCTGCTCTGCTTCTCCTGGCGGTGCTGCGTTTGCATCTTTCTGGGCTCTCCCTTTTAGGGTACTTCCCTCTTTCTAGACTCCACCTTTTTAGCCGCACTACTTTCACAAAGGACAAGGGCCTATTTATACCCAAATGTCCAAACCTCGTACTTAGGGTTGTGTGTACCCAAAACCCTTAAGTGACATGTTCACATCACATGATGTCCTGCACAGATAGCATCTTTAAGTATTCAGGAGGAAAGGACAATTGATGTTAAGTTGATTAATAAAGTAATCTATGTTATGACAATCTATCTTAAACATGAGGTAACCGATGTTTAAGTTATTGGCAATCCATGTTGTGACAATCGATCTTAAACATGAGGTAATCGATATTTAAGTGATTGGCAATCCATGTTATGGCAATCGATGTTTAAGCAGGAAGCAATCGATGTCTGCCATGAGGCAATCGATGTACATAAAATCGATGTTTAAACATGAAGTAATCGATGTCTGCCATGTGGTAATTGATGTTTAAGTTATTCAGCAATCGATTGGCCAGACTTCGACTGTTGAGGAGTCAACTGTCAGTGCTTGCAATCGATTGATGAACAAGACACAAGAACAATCAATTGGCTAGACTTTGACTATCAAAGACCTGACACATGAACAATCGATTGGCCAGACTTCGACTGTCAAAGACCTGCATGAAAATACAAAGTGCCATTGCTGCTTGTCTTTTTGAAATGCAATGATTATTTAAGAGATATTTAACAAGAAAGCACTTGTGTTCATTAACCAAATAATGATATTATGATATCAACAAGATGCATAATGATTATGTCATCACAGTGATTATGTCATCATCAAAACAAATCAAATCAATCATTATTAAAACAATGATTATGTTTATTCACATAACCATAACTCAACATTCTCCCACTTTTTGACGATGACAAAACATTCTGAGCAATCTCAATCAATTAAAATTTCTCCCCCTTTTTGACAACAACAAAAAGACAATCTCCCCCCCTTAATCAAGGACAAGTATAGTCACTCTCATGGCAAAAGCACCCTCCCCCTATGATGGTAGCATGGTGTAAATGGACACACATGTGTGATACCAAAGAGCAGCAATAGATGGAGATCAAAGTATGAGTGACATGAAAGCAAGGAAAGGAATTGGGAGGTGAATGTATCAGAAATGATCAGAATTAATGAGATCTTATATATTAAAATATGAGAGAGAGATTATTGTGTCTTATGATCATGCAACAAAGTTTAAGAACAAAGACACATTTAGTCACAACATATGTCAAGGTTTTAATAACTTGAATACATTTAAAAAGATGAAGCAAATGTGATGAAAGTGACCTATATGAGTTGACAATAGTGTTTATCACATGAGTTTAGAAGCTAAATATTGAACACAATGTAGAATAATAACTTTAAACTCAATTATCATGAACTTCATCTAGGTCAATGCACATGCTGTTCTTTTTATACTTCGAATTTTGCTTTCTGTCATTTTTGTGAGAGAGAATACAATAATAAATTGGTTAAATCACACCTTTCAGTACAAGATGTCACATTTACTCAATAAAATACCCCCTTGATTACTTAGTGGTGTAACCTTCATTATCTTATACAGAGTTGAAAATTTGTTTATCACCTTTTGAGGTGAGCCAAACACTTGGTTAGGTGAGATGATCCGGTTACTCAGTGATGAAATGAAGTTTTCATTGCTATGTTTGTATCTCTCTATCTTTCTTTAATTTCTTTTTCAAATTTTGCAGGAGCATACTTACATTAATTAGTATAGGCATGATCATGAGTGTAGGAAAAAAAATTATTCTTAACATGTGTTAAAGATAAAACTTTAAAATGTACACATGTTAAACACTAAAGTTACTCATGTGCCTACAATTGTTTTGCAACTCAGTTTAAATGATTTTAACATTAAAAATTGGCATAAGCTTGTTTTTAGATTGTATCTTTGAGACTAAACTAAGTGCACAATTATTTTAGTCTTTATGTTTGACATCTCTCATATAGGAATATCATAAGACTCATTTATCCTGATGCAAGACTTGATTAAAAGGTAAGGCATATCTAGGAGATAGAATCAGGAAATAAATGAAAACTAATTTTCAAGCATGAGTTTGAGTGGATGTTATCATGATGATTTAAGAAAGAACCAGCTCCCCCTGAATTTCTGAGTTTTAAAAATTAGATGAAGATGTGTCGACACATGAGCAAATATGTATCGACCTGATTTTGATCAAAGTCAATTTTTATGAGTTTTTTCGATTTCAAAAGGTTTTGACTTTTATTGAACAAATTTTCAAAGACATTTTGCCATTTTTAAATTTACTCCATCATAGCATGTGCATGATATTGAAAAGTTTTTAAGCACAGGAATCATGGGCACAGTTATGTAAGTATGATGACACAACATGATTTCAATTGTTAAGACAAATTGTCATTTGAGGGCAGTAGCATAGCAAACATGGCAAATTTTTATTTTTCATCTATTTCTCAGATAAAACTCTAAGAGTATGCTCTAACACAATCTCAATTGTGAAAATATAGGAGAGTTTACCTGAAGAATCTTTATTTCTTTTTCAAGGATTTTACCTGTGGTCTTCAATTAGTTTTTTTTTTTTTGAATATAGTCGAACCAAAAGGAGTAGGTAGGCCTTGCTTTTCATAGCCAATGTCTCGATTCCAAATGAAAAGGTATGGCTACAAGGCTCCTCAGCTTGTTGATCAAGCAGGTCTTGGGTACCTGTTTAGGTCCTGTAGTGCACATAATGTCAGTATGCAACAATGATTTTTGAATCCAAAAGGATTTTATTTTTGGTATAGATGTAATTCTTTCATTAATGAAACTATGAGCAACATTAGTTCCAAACTTTTTCTTAGTCTCATTCAATGCATCTATGTTTTCATGAGATTTTCTATTTTTTGGATTTTTATTATCAACAACAGCAGAATTATTTTGTGCAATTTTCCTGTTCATAGACACTTGGAATTTTTGAACTCTCTTAATATGAACATGATGTTTATTCCTATGTGTATGAACATATGTATAAGCATGGGGCTTAGGAGCATGCACAAAATGAACAATTCTATGCCAACAGTCTCTAGAAATATGACTATGCTTATGACATGTGAAGCACTGGACTGGTTTGGCATGATTATAGAAATTCTGTAACGGCTCCGACGCTTGGACCCCCGACTCCCTCCAAGAATCCGACCGCCGGCACCACCGCCCACGGGCCCGAAGACCCAGAAGGGCTAACGGACAAGTCCAACAAGATATGTAACAGAAGTTAGTAACGACAACAAGCGCTAAAATGTACTAACAAGTGAAGGAAAAGCATCCAACACGAAGTACATGTCTAGTATAGTCCCAAAGTAACAAAGTACAAGTGCAGAAAGAAAGGAAAAAAACAGATCCCTTAGGGGCATACCCCGAGGGTGACGAAACAAGTATGAAGGGAACACTGCTCGCGGAAGACGCCATCTACTACGGTCCCGTCTCCTCAGCCCGCCATGGAGAGTACTGCTGTGAAGTCTCACCTGTAAAGAAGGGCATGAGCTTCACGAAGAAGCCCAGTAGGGACTACCAATCTCCCACTAGTTCTAACAAGCAGAATAGATATATGTTTATAACTGAAATTAAGCAGGTAAATCTATTCTACTAACAGAGTAAGTGCGGAAGTGGAAAGTAACTATACGGCCATCGATCTAAAATAATGTCGGGACCGAAAACCCGTGTAAACCACAGCACTGGGAAGAACCCAAGGCTACAAACACAGACAGTGAACAACTGCCTGGACAAAGATACTAGCCACAGAAGGCAACTACCACTAGTCAACTGGTCAGGTACGCCACACGCCTTATCCTCGACCACCAGTCCATGCAACTCCCGTCGGAGTGAGACGTGGAACAACAAGTAACTACAAACTGCCATAGTCTTGCTGGACTACGGTCCCACACCTGACCCCTCTAAATGGTACCGGAACCACGTAGAGTGAGGCAGTGAGAAGGTCTAGCTAATATGCGCCGGAAGAACACCAAAACCACCTCAGCGTCTCAGACTTAGCTAAGAAAGCTCTGCAAACGACTCTACGCCATTGTCCCCACCGTTTTCCCCTCTGCTACTAGAGTCAGTAACTCGAGCTCGCCTGCCACCTTGAGAACTCCCTCAACAGATGCGCAGGGACTGAGGGTCTAAGTAACGGTAACAACCTCTAAACGGACAAGCCCACAAGTGTCTAGCATCGGGCGAACGACTAGTGTAGAACTGTGCCAGGAATAGCACAAGTGCCAAAAAAATAGAGTCGCAGAATGAAACTCCGAACAAGTCGCCAATCACTCTCTGTTTGAGAAGGCAACAGGGTCACCGTTGCATTCTCACAGAAGGTGACACAAGGGCTGTCGCCACCTGAAGGCGACACTCGGTCTGTCGCGACCTGGGTCTGAAGGCGACAGTGAAACTGTCGCGAGCTGGGTCGCGACAAGAGCATTGTCACGACCACAGTCAGTGGTCCGGGTGACCACTCGAGACCTCCCACAACCCACAGAGAAAACCAGGCATGAAGGCGAGGGCCACCCTATCGCTACCAGAACGTGACAGGGTGTGACGTCGCGTTCACACTAGAAGGCGACGGGTCGACATGTCGCGATTTGGGCACAGACAGAGACACCCGAGACCTCCAAAACATGTCACAAACCACAAGTCCGGTGAGTACAAAGGGAGGGGAGCATGTAGAACGATGTAAACACATGGTTTAAGCTCAAACCACCCTCATCCACACCCATGCATGTCAAGGATATGCATCTACACTCCAAAAATCTCACATGCATGCATGATGGAGCACTCAAACTGTGACAGAATGCCTCGCTCAAGCCCGTTAAACCACTAACGAAGTTGATCCGAGTCCGCCTCCCGCGAACGGGCCGAAGCCTCGCAAGGGATATCGTACACATGTCCGTGAAAACACAAAGGAACACACCTGATCACATATATGATTCACCAACTCATATATAATGTACAAGATTTACATAGCCAAATTTCAACAAAAGTACAAGAAAGTACAGGAGCCTGGGGCATACCCCGAGGTAAACTAGTACAACTGAGAAAAGAAACTACACTGCTGGAGGTGCTGGCCCAACACCGTTGTGACGCGGCTCCGAACTGGATGACGGTAACGAAATGTCCTCCTCGACCTCACCTGTGGGGGTAGGGGTGAGCCTCTCTAGTCACTGGCTCAGTAGGGAACTCCCCCAACACCGAGCAAACCAAAACACAGGTACAGAAGCAGTAAACCGCGCTAACAATTTATAGAACGACTAAGCAGGATTTTAAAGCTGTAAATGTACTCACCATTTGCTGACTACGTACTACAACTGTAATAAATAAACGGCAAACCCAAATAGGTGTACGAGCTACAGTAGAGACCGCCACACACGAGCCACGTGAACTGGTTCATGACACCAGTGACTGACTCGGACAAACTAACACAGGTCTACCTCTCAGTCTCGCAGCCACGAATGAAAGGTCCAGCTACCGCTTCCTGTGGAAAAGTCAAACAACTGTGGAGACCAACTAAACACCACTCCTGCGGACACACAACCGCAGGCCCATGCCTGGCACCTCTAGGGTCACTCTAGAGTGAGGCACTGGAAAAGGACTAGTCGGGGACCAGTGTCGACTATTGGTGTCCGTACCCCCAACTAAGAGCGCGCTACAAGTGACTAAAAACAAACTCAAGAGTCACTGTCCCACTGTCGTCTTTCCCTCAGCCGGAAGTACAACTCAAACAAAGGAGTGAGGGTGTCTAGGACAGACGACACAGACCTCGACGGTACAACACAAGTACCGGGACAAAGCCCCGAGCTAACAGCCTGGCTCACAGAGAACCTGGGGCACCCAACTAGAGAGGTAACCACGGTAGGCGTCGTACTACTTTCCATGCACATAGAACCACGTGCACGTCACACACAAACCACATGAAACGTCACGTAAACCTCAAGTAACAACTGTCCACAACACGTGAACACAGCACTGTTACGTGAACACCACGCAACTACGCAAAGAACCAGCTAGATACACAACCTAAGTGCTAGCTTCAAGAACCATGCACTCTCAGAGTGCCACAAGTGCCAATGCACCGCACGGTATTACCAAATACATCGAATAATAACAACCGAACAATCATATCACATAAATCATGCACATTCAGACCACTCGGCTGTGGTCGTGACATGGGCTTGTGTCGCCTTCAGAACGCGACAGCCCGATAGGCCGCCTTCAACACATTAACGCGACATACAAACAAGTCGTGTTCATAACTTAAACGCGACGGGTCGGCCCGTCGCCACTTGATCGCGACAGGGGAATCCGTCGCGTTAGTAGACGAAAACCCTAATCCGGGATCCCCTCTACGAATTACCAACCCACACCATGCAAACCACCCTTAATTGGTGTTTTTCATGCTTTAATGGGTTCCTAGGCATGATATCTATTGTGTAGAAAGCGTTAAACTGATTAGACCCTGCATTCCACGTGATTCTCGCCCCGGAAACGGGAGGAGTTACCCTACCTTGCGAAGAACACGCGATACAACGCTCCCCCAGCGTTTCTCTCGCTCCACGCGAGGTTCCCACGACACGATCACGCCGAAACCATGAATTTCCGCAGCTCCCCTTCCCCTGGCTGAGCAAAACTCACTGCAGTTCTGTCCAGCTGGGTTTTCTTAATAACACCCAGCGGTTGAGAACGCGACGTATCGTCGCGTTGCGACCTGATCGTGATGGACCTAGGCGTCGCTTTCCTGCCCGCCGCTCTGTGCTCTACACGTGGCGCACATGCAGACGATCAACGCCCCAAGGCGGTCACCAGAATGCGACGGTCACCTTGGTCGCGTTCAGAACGCGATACTCCTCCCTGTCGCGATGACAGGCTGAGGACACTGGGGTGCTGCAGGCCCAAACTATCGGCCCAATAAGCCCTTGAAACACGGACATGTACCATACACAAACCACATTGGCCTCACGATAGCCATCACAACCACTAAAACATAGGATCCACGAGGATCCGAGAATGCGCGACGTTACATTACTATCATCTAAAAAGAAATTTCGACCTCAAAATTCATAACTTAAATAAAAGAAGTTTCATCACACATATTTACAAGTACTATCATCTAAAAAGAAATGCAAAACCTTACTCAAATAAGTAAGGATACCCTTTAGCCATTTCCTCGGCTAATTACCAGGTATCCTCACCACCCAACCTATTTTCCCATCTTACCTTAACTAATTCAATTTCTTTATTTCTCAGCTTCTTTGTCTTACGGCCAGTAATCTGCACTGAATACTCTGGCATAGTCATATCTGGTCTCAAGTCACCACCTTGGTAACTGATTATCTGCGTTGGATCTTCAATGCACTTTCTTAACATAGAAACATGGAAAATATCATGAACATCTGCAAAATCAGTCGGCAAATCAAGTCTATAAGCTGTTTCCCCAATTCTTTCTAATATCTGAAAGGGTCCCACATATCTCGGACTCAACTTTCCGGTCTTGCCAAACCTCATAATACCCTTACTAGGGGAAACTCTTAGAAAAACAAAGTCTCCAACTTCAAATTTAAGTGGTCTTCTCCGATTATCGACATAACTCTTCTGCCTGCTTTGAGCTGCCTGCAACTTTTCTTTAATGAGCTTCACTATTTCCGTGGTTTGCTGAATTAATTTAGGACCCACCATCTACCTTTCCCCCACTTCATGCCAGTTCAATGGGATTCTACATGGCCTTCCATATAGAGCCTCATATGGTGGCATCCCAAGACTGGTATGATAACTATTGTTATAGGCAAACTCAACCATACTTAAATGATGCTCCCAGCTACCTCCCCAAACCAAACAACAAGCTCGTAACATGTCATCAATTGTCTGAATAGTCCTTTCTGTTTGACCATCCGTCTGGGGATGATAAGCGGAGCTATATCTCAACTCGGTGCCAATTACTCTCTGCAAGCTCCTCCAGAAACCAGAAGTAAACCTGGGATCCCTATTAGAAACAATAGTCTTCGGAACACCATGCAGTGGAACAATTCTATCAACATAAACCTTCGCTAATCTGTCCACTGTCCAAGACATACTTACTGCTACCAACCTGCACACTTTGGTTAGCCTATCAATAAATACCCATATTCCATTATGTCCTGCTGCTGACCTTGGCAAATCTGCTACAAATTCCATAGCAATATCATCCCATTTCCACTGTGGAATGGGCAATGGTTGCAATAGACCTCCAGGCTTCTGATGTTCTGCCTTAATCTGTTGACAGATAACACATCTTGCGACAAATTCTGCTATTTCTTTTTTCATATAAGGCCACCGAAAATGCTTCTTCAAGTCCTGGTACATTTTAGTACTGCCTGGGTGAATAGTGTACCGGGATTTATGGGCCTCTTCTAATACTCTCTGCTTTATTTCTCTTTCTGCTGGCACAAATAACCTGCCTCTGAGCCTGACCACACAGCTATCATCAATAGCAACTCCTTCCATCTTCACAATCTTAGCTAAATTCACATCTACTTTTTGGGCCTCAACAATTTGCCAATACAGTGATGGTTCCACAGCACTACTAGCTAGTATTGCCCGTCGCTGACTACTTGGCACATATAAGGAGTTTTCTGCTATCTCCTCATACAATTTCCATTCCTTAATCATCATTTGACTTAAGTATGCTTTTCTGCTTAGGGCATCAGCCACCACATTGGCCTTACCCGGATGGTAAGCCAAACTAAAATCATAATCTTTTAAATACTCCATCCATCTACGCTGACGGAGATTCAAATCTTTATGGGAAAAGATATACTTTAAACTTTTATGATATGTAAAAATTTCAAATCTTTCACCATAAAGATAATGCCTCCATATCTTTAAGGCAAACACAACTACTGCTAACTCTAAATCATGAGTGGGGTAATTCTCTTCTGCTGGTTTCAATTGCCTGGACGCATAAGCTATTACTTTGCTATGCTGCATTAGCACTGCGCCAAGCCCCCTTCTAGATGCATCTGTATATACGACAAAACCACCATAACCTGTTGGTAATGTCAACACAGGTGCCGCTGTAAGCCTCTTCTTTAATTCCATGAAACTTTTTTGACATTCACCAGACCATACAAATGGTACACCCTTTCTAGTCAGTCTAGTCATGGGTGCCGCAATCCTGGAAAAATCTTGAATGAAACACCTATAATAGCTTGCTAACCCCAAAAAGCTTTTTTTCAGTAATTGTCTTAGGCACTTCCCATTTCATCACTACCTCCACTTTACTTGGGTCAACTGCCACTCCCTCAGCTGATATGACATGACCCAAGAACTGAATTTCCTTTAACAAAAATTCACACTTACTGAATTTGGCAAACAACTGATTATCTCTTAATAATTGCAAAGCAAATCTCAAATGCGCTGCATGCTCTTCTTCAGATGCTGAGTAAATCAGAATATCATCTATAAAGACCACAATAAATTGGTCTAAATACGGATGAAAGATTCTATTCATCAGATCCATAAAAGCTACAGGAGTATTGGTTAGCCCAAATGGCATAACCACAAACTCATAGTGACCATATCTAGTTCTAAGTGCTGTTTTATCTATATCTTCCTCCTTAATCCTTAACTGATGGTACCCAGATCTCAAATCAATTTTAGAAAATACCTTTGCTGACTGCAACTGATCAAACATATCATCTATTCTCGATAATAGGTACTTATTCTTAATAGTCACATCATTCAACTTCCTGTAATCTATGCACATGCGAAAACTGCCATATTTCTTTTTCACGAACAACACCGGTGCTCCCCATGGGGAATGACTTGGTCTAATAAACCCTTTCTGTAATAACTCCTCTAATTGCTTTTTCAATTCTTTAAGCTTTGCTGGTGCCATCCGATATGGTGCTTTAGAGAATGACATGGTACCTGGAAGCAACTCAATAGTAAAGTCCACCTCTCTGTGTGGAGCTAAACCAGGCGAATCTTCTGGAAAAACATCGGCAAATTCCCTAACCACGGGAACTGCCTCCACTGACTGACTAGCCTCTATCAGACTCACTGAAGCTAAATAAGCCACACATCCTGCATTTATCAACTTTCTAGCTCTAATTGCAAAAATTATAAACTTAGGAGTACAAAAAGGCATACCTTGATATTCAAACACCGCACCATTAGGATGACAAAACCTGATCTTTTTCTTTCTGCAATCTAACATTGCTCCATAGGTCTCAAGCCAATCCATTCCCAAAATACTGTCATAATCTATCAATTGCATGGCATATAATCGACTCGACATCTGGTTCCCTCCAATCACAACAGGAGCTTCATCTATGTAGCTCGAAGTGAGTATAAACTCACCAGAAGGAACCTCCACTACCAACTCACAAGACTTTTCTTCCAAAGGATGAGTCATACAATTCAGGAACTCTTCGAAAATAAAAGAATGAGAGGCACCCGAATCAAATAAAACTCTTGCTGAATAATCATAAATGGGTATAATACCTTCTATCATATTCGATGCCTCCGCCTGGGCATGGGTGATAGCCATAACCCGGCCTCTACCTCGCTGCTACAGTACACCTCCACCACGACCTGCTAAAGGCTGTTGGGGCTGCTGCTGTTGAACACCTCTACCATGCCCATATTCTCTTGGATAAGGGAAATTGCGGATCAAATGCCCTGGCTGATTGCAATTATAACATCTATAACCTGGTGGAATAGTGGGCTGCCTGGCAGTACTCTGCTGCGATTCTTCTACCTCTGGCATATAACCACGCCCCTGCTGAAATTGCTGACGACCCCCTCTTCCTCTTCCTTTGCCCTCGAATACTTGCTTTAATTTCTGACCCCACTTACCAAAACCTGAAGAAGAAGGTCCTGCTGGAGCCTTTCCCCTACTAACTCCTACTGCTTGCTGAGGTAGCTGAAAACTACCTGAACATGACCCACTAGCCTGATGGCCCGAATAGACCTCTCAAGAGTAGCTGCTCTCTGGGCTGCTTCCTCAACTGATCTACACATTAACGGTATTACCGCATTCTGAAACTCTTCTCTCAAACCCCGAATAAAATATTCAACCATCATAGCATTATCCGATACTACATAAGGTGCATATCAACTAAGTGCTATAACTCCTCTGACCTGCTACAAAGGTAATCCAGCCAGGTAATAACCTCCTCTGACCTGCCTACAAAGGTGGTTTGCATCTTTAGACGCCATCACTGCTGCACAAAACCTCTCAACTGATATGTGGCTAGCACAACTTTATCCGCTGCTGGACACCTCATGGTCGTAAAGACCCTTTCAACCTCATGAATCCATTGCTCTACTATATTTGGATTTGGCCCTCCTATATAAGTGGGCCGCTGCAACCTCAAAAACTTTTCAACTTGCATCACTGGCTCTTCTATTGCCATTACTGGTGGTGGTACAGGTGCCACATAGGGTACCTCCACCCTTGGCGGTGGTGCAACAGGAGCCACAGTATTCCAGCATCTGTTGGTATTGCTACTGGAGGTACCGGTGCCTGCTGTTCCATCCTTACTCAAATATCAGTGAGGCTTTCCCAAATCCTCTCAATCATACACTGAGTGGACTCTTCAGGGTCCTCTCCTCCACCACCCCAATCTCTTCTATTAGCCATCTCAACTTCCTGCACAAATAATATATCAATTATGAACAAAACCGGTCATTACAAAACCAGAGTCAGCTACCAGCAGTGTACAAGTATAGAAATGAGGCTATGTAATTTTCCAATTCCTTTATATTTACACGGACCTCGCTCTGATACCAACTATGACGGAACGCCTCGCTCAAGCCCATTAAACCACTAACGAACTTGATCCGAGTCCGCCTCCCGCGAACGGGCTGAAGCCTCGCAAGGGATATCGTACACATGTCCGTGAAAACATGAAGGAACACACCTGATCACATATATGATTCACCAACTCATATATAATGTACAAGATTTACATAGCCAAATTTCAACAAAAGTACAAGAAAGTACAGGAGCCTGGGGCATACCCCGAGGTAAACTAGTACAACTGAGAAAAGAAACTACATTGCTGGAGGTGCTGGCCCAACATCGCTGCGACGCGGCTCCGAACTGGACGACGGTAACGAAACGTCCTCCTCGCCCTCACCTGTGGGGGGTAGGGGTGAGCCTCTCTAGTCACTGGCTCAGTAGGGAACTCCCCCAACACCGAGCAAACCAAAACACAGGTACAGAAGCAGTAAACCGCGCTAACAATTTATAGAACGACTAAGCATGATTTTAAAGCTGTAAATGTACTCACCGTTTGCCGACTACGTAAAGCAACTGTAATAAATAAACGACAAACCCAAACAGGTGTACGAGCTACAGTAGAGACTGCCACACACGAGCCACGTGAACTGGTTCACGACACCAGTGACTGACTCGAACAAACTAACACAGGTCTACCTCTCAGTCTCGCAGCCACGAACGAAAGGTCCAGTTGCTGCTCCATGTGGAAAAGTCAAACAACTGTGGAGACCAACTAAACACCATTCCTGCGGACACACAACCGCAGGCCCATGCCTGGCACCTCTAGGGTCTCTGGCCAGAGCACTCTAGAGTGAGGCACTGGAAAAGGACTAGTCGGGGACCAGTGTCGACTACTGGTGTTCGTACCCCCAACTAAGAGCGCGCTACAAGTGACTAAAAACAAACTCAAGAGTCACTGTCCCACTATCGTCTTTCCCTCAGCCGGACGTACAACTCAAACAATGGAGTGAGGGTGTCCAGGACAGATGACACAGACCTCGACAGTACAACACAAGTACCGGGACAAAGCCCCGAGCTAACAGGCTGGCTCATAGAGAACCTGGGGCACCCAACTAGAGAGGTAACCATGGTAGGCGTCGTACTACTTGCCACGCACACAGAACCACGTGTACGTTACACACAAACCACGTGAAACGTCACGTAAACCTCAAGTAACAACTGTCTACAACACGTGAACACAACACTGTTACGTGAACACCACGCAACTACGCAAAGAACCAGCTAGCTACACAACCGAAGTGCTAGCTTCAAGAACCATGCACTCTCAGAGTGCCACAAGTGCCAATGCACCGCACAGTATTACCAAATACATCGAATAATAACAACCGGATAATCATATCACATAAATCATGCACATTCAGACCACTCGACTGTGGTCGCGACATGGGCTTGTGTCGCCTTCAGAACGCAACAGCCCGATAGGTCACCTTCAACACATTAACGCGACATACAAACAAGTCGCGTTCACAACTTAAACGCGATGGGTCGGCCCGTCGCCACTTGATCGCGACAGGGGAATCCGTCGCCTTAGCAGACGAAAACCCTAATCTGGGATCCCCTCCACGGATTACCAACCCACACCATGCAAACCACCCTTAATTGGCATTTTTCATGCTTTAATGGGTTCCTAGGCATGATATCTATTGTGTAGAAAGCATTAAACTGATCAGACCCTACATTCCACGTGATTGTCACCTCGGAAACGGGAGGAGTCACCCTACCTCATGAAGAACACGCGGTACAACGCTCCCCCAGCATTTCTCTCACTCCACGCGAACTTCCCACGACATGATCACGCCGAAACCACGAATTCCCGCAAGCATCGCCGGAGCTCCCCTTCCCCTGGCCGAGCAGAACTCACTACATTTCTGTCCAGTTGGGGTTTCTTAAAAACACCCAGCGGTTGAGAACGCGACGTATCGTCGCGTCGTGACCTGATCGCGACGGACCTAGGCATCGCTTTCCTGCCTGCCGCTCTGCGCTCTACACGTGGCGCACATGCAGACGATCAATGCCCCAAGGCGGTCACCAGAATGCGACGGTCACCTTGGTCGCGTTCAGAACGCGACACTCCTCCCTATCGCGATGACAGGCTGAGGACACTGGGGTGCTGTAGGCCCAAACTATCGGCCCAATAAGCCCTTGAAACACGCAGACGTACCATACACAAATCACATTGGCCTCACGATAGCCATCACAACCGCTAAAACACAGGATCCACGAGGATCCGAGAAACACGCGACGTTACACAAACCCAACCCCCAACTCAAACACAATTAAGTCAAACATGCAAACCACAATCCTAACATGCTTCTACTGGCTTGGAGAACGGGGTTTGGAACTCCTAGCATGGTAGAACTAGGGGAAAGATGAGGGTCCCTATGTAAAAAAAAAGAGCCAACCCTTTGAGGTCTTCTCGTGTGCATGGCCACCTCCTACTCGCTCCAAGCTCTACGGTCACGCCATCCACAAGCCACGATTATCTTCCTACGCACCGAAGGAGAAGATCACCACCACGCAGGAGAGAAAGCCATGTCCACGCATGAGAAAAACCCAAGCCGGGAAGAAAACCCACCAACCTCACCACCAAAGCCCTCACACTCTCCTCACGAAGAGGCTAGCACACAGGGGTCAGAGGAAGAGAGAAAACGCCAGAAGAGGGGAAGAAGAAGAGAGGGCTAGAGGCCTTGCACATATAGGCTTCAAACCTAAGAACGCGACAGCCAACCCGTCGCGTTCACTTACTAAACGCAATGGCTAACCTATCGTGACCACAAGGTCATGGTCAGACCTGACCAACGGATCCACCACGTGTCATTCTCGTAGACCTGACACTATGAATGTGACACTTGACCTGTCGCCTTCATCTGTTAGCGCTTGACACGTGTCCCAACTGTCCCGACAACAAAATGACAAAACTGCATGTTGCGGTTAAAAGGGTGAATGCGACAACATGCCTGTCGCATTCCCAACTAGAACACGATAGCCATCCCGTCGCCTTCTGAAGGCGACGACCCGATACGTCGCTACCTTCATTAGAAGGTGGCTGACCAAAGAAATGAGGATGTTACAAATTCTGATTTCTAAACCAACAATGTTTGGCAACATGACCAGGTTTATTGCAATTAAAGCAAATAAGAGAATTTCTTACCTGATACTTACCTTGTCGTGAATGCTTAAGTTGGAACCCCCTTTTTCTTTGAGGAGGCCTTACTTTTTGGTAGCTCCTAGCATGATGTAGAGTTGGAGCTTGCCTTGGAGCTTTCATTGTCTGTGGAGAAAATGGAGGAATCCTATGCAAATTCCTCTAATTTTCTATTTCAATTATCTTGTTTTTCATTGAAACATGATTCTTCTTGATAGGAGAATTTTTATTGATTTTTTTATTTTCTTTTTGAACATTTTTCTGAACAAGAACTTTCACTGGTTTTTCATTAGAGATAGAAGAGTTCTTGTTAGAAGCAACTTAACAAATATTATTTTGGTTTTCTTTTCATTTTCCTTATTTTTCACAGAATCAAGATTTTTATTTGCAGCATTCTTGAGTTCATTTTGCAGCTTTTATTTTTTCAACTTTTAATGCAACAACTTCTTTTTCTAAAATCTGAAGCTTCTTTAGCATGACACCCAACCATTCTTCATTTTATTTTTTTCTTTTTCAAATTGAACAATTTGATTTTCCAAATCAATAATTTTATTCTTTAAATTTCTGCAATCAATGTTTAATGGTCTGTCCTGCAACATGCATTCATTTTCTTTTTCAGATGACAATTTTCTTCAACAAGTTGTTTGCATTTGTCATTGATTTTGGAATCTTGAGCCATATTAGAAACTTGATCTTTCAATTGATCTTTCTCTTGAGCAAGTTGTTCAATCAGTTTCTCTAAGTTTTCTTGGTCATTTTTCAATGTGAAGATTTCAGTTTCCAATGACTTATGATCCTCATTAAGTACATCAATTTCAATTTGATTCTCTTTATTTTTAGACTTCAATTTTTCATTTTCTTCTTGAAAAATTTTTAAAGTCTTTTTCAAATCTTTATTTCTAGTGATCAACTTTTCATTAAGATTATGTACCTTCTTACAGAATTCAACCAAATCACCATAAGACATGCCTTCATCTGAATCAGAATTTGAGTTCATAAATGGGTTTGGAATTGGTTTACCTGACCTTGTAGACCCATTTGATTTCTTGGATTCCGAGGAGGATGAAGGATGCTCTGAACTCATTGAATGTGCTGTGAGAGCTAACAGTTTTTGAATTGATAATTTTCTTGAATCATTGGAGCTTTCCTTAACCATCAAACATCTATCAGAATTTTTCTTTTCCTTCCTTCCAACCTTCATGAAGGAGTCCTACAAATTAGATTGTAGTTGTGAGCTTGAGGACTTCTTCGAAATTATAGCAGGAAATTCATGCAAGTTAAATAGATTTGCCATTACACCAGATCAACTCAAAGATTATTAGATCTAAACACAGTGAATCAGTGTAACAAAAAATTAGATCTAATAATCAGAGTGGTTTACTCGATCTAATACCAATTGTAGGATCGGATATTCAGTGATGGCAAAATCTAGAAGGGGGTTGAATAGATTTACAGAGGAAATTTAAGTAATTAAAAATTACTTCAAAAGAGTTCTATCCAACCCACAGATCTGAAACACTGTGTGTGATTAGTGTGAAACATTTAATCAAACAGTGTGGTGTGAACAAATTAAACAAGTAGTATGTAAATGAAATCCCTATGCAATCATCTACCGTAGCAAGATCAAACCACAAATCAAACCATAGTGCACAAGGGATTTTTAAGGTGGTTCGAAAAACAAAAACTGTCTCCTACGTCCACCTCTCCACGACGGAGGAACACCACTCAAACCTAAGTACAAACCAGAGCACGATGGCTCCAAAACCCTTTAAGCACAACTGCTCAAAATAATCTAGAAATAGGCATGACATCCTACTCCAAAACCCACTTGTGAGCACGACGACTCACAAGCAACAACCATAGATGAGCACGACGACTCACTCCACTGGGAAAGAGCACGACGGCTCTTCCCAAAACCTCTAAGCACGTCGGCTTAGAAAAACCAGAGCACGATGGCTTCAAAAGCTGAGCACACAGTGCTCAAACCCTTTGGACCACAATGGATCCACGTTCTGCTAGAACAAGCCCAATTAGGGAGTAGATCATCTAGCACGATCTATCCTAGTATAATTGTGAAGATAAAATAGACCCAATCAGATAATCTATATAGAACACTTACACAGATCACACACTATCAAATTTGTTCTGAAAATACAAAATAGAAAGAAGGAAGAAATCTTCTCTTCAGCTTTAGATCTGATCTTCACGATCTCATATTCAATCTCCTTTTTTCTTGTTGCAGCCTTTGCTTGATCTGCCTTTTGGCTTATTCTCCTTCTCCTCCTCCTCCTTCTTCTTCTTCTCTTCTCATTTGCTGCTCTTTTGTTGCTCTGCTTCTCCTGGCAGTGCTGCACTTGCCTCTTTCTAGGCTCTCCCTTTTAGGGTACTTCCCTCTTTCTAGACTCCTCCTTTTTAGCCGCACTACTTTCACAAAGGACAAGGGCCTATTTATACCCAAATGTCCAAACCTCATACTTAGGGTTGCATGTACCCAGAACCCTTAAGTTACACGTGCACATCACATGATGTCCTGCACAGATAGCATCTTTAATTATTCAGGAGAAAAAGACAATTGATGTTAAGTTGATTAATAAAGCAATCTATGTTATGACAATCTATCTTAAACGTGAGGTAATCAATGTTTAAGTTATTGGCAATCCATGTTGTTACAATCGATCTTAAACATGAGGTAATCGATGTTTAAGTGATTGACAATCCATGTTATGACAATCAATGTTTAAGTAGGAAGCAATCAATGTCTGCCATGAGGCAATCGATGTACAGACAATCGATGTTTAAACATGAAGTAATCGATGTTTGAACATGAACTAATCGATGTCTACCATAAGGTAATCGATGTTTAAGTTGTTCAGTAATCGATTGGCCAGACTTTGACTATTGAGGAGTCGACTGTCAATGCTTGCAATCGATTGATGAACAAGATACATGAACAATCGATTGGCCAAGCTTCGACTGTCAAAGACCTGACACATGAACAATCAATTGGCCATACTTCATCTGTCAAAGACCTGCATGAAAATACAAAGTGCCATTACTGCTTGTCTTTTTGAAATGTAATGATTATTTAAGAGATAATTAACAAGAAAGTACTTGTGTTCATTAACCAAATAATGATATTATGATATCAACAAGATGCATAGTGATTATGTCATCATCAAAACAAATCAAATCATTATCAAAACAATGATTATGGTTATTCACATAACCATAACTCAACAAGGGGCATTACTAGTTGGCTTAAGGCCAGTGATGACTGATCAACTACGATCTCCTTCTTGAAAAGGGTAGGGTTGTAAACTATGACGGTCCCCGTCGTTCAAACCTGTTAGCTTAATAACGAGCTTGACCCTACTCCGCTTCCCGCAAATAGGCCAATGCCTCGCAAGAGATATCAACACATATGTCCGTGGAAATATAAAAGAATACATTAAACATATATAAGATCACATATCTCACACATATTTACATGAGGTTTAAATAGCCAGTTCTCAACAAAAGTCAAAGTATAAAGTACCACAGCCTGGGGCATACCCCGTGGTACAACAGAAAGTAAAATTACACTGCTGGAGGTGCATGCCCAACTCCGCTATGGTGCGGCTCCGAACTAGACGAGGGACGAGAACCCTCCTGCTCTCCTTCACCTGAAAGGAGTAGGGGTGATCCTTACAAGTCATTGGCTCAGTAGGGAAACTCCCTCAAAAGCTGAACAACACCAAACTCACAAGAAGCAAAAGTAAAGCACTAAATTAAACAATAAATAAAGCTACCTGCACATGGTACACAACTATGAAAAAGTAACAATTCTAAAGCTAATAATATGGATCAACTATTAATAAATAAACGACAAACCTCGCCTAAGTGTACGAGCTAGAGAAGGGTAACGCCACACACGGGCCACGAAACTGGTTCGCGACACCAGCTACTAACCTAGACAAACCACATAGGACTACCTCTTAGTCTCGCAGCCACAGACGGAAGGTCCAGCTGCCGCTCCACCTCAAGAGGGCCAACAAACTGTGGAGACCAACCAACACCACACCTGCAAACCACATTGTTGTAGTCCTATGCCTGGCACCTTTAAGGACTCTAGCCTGAGCTCCCTAAAGTGAGGCACTGGAAAACAGGACTAGCTGGAGACCAGTACGTCTATTGGTATCAGTCCCCTAACTAAGAGCGTGCTACAAGCGACTGAACACAACCACAACACACGAGTCGCTGCCCCACTATCATCTTTCCCTCAGCCGAACGTACAACTCAAACAAAGGAGCGAGGGTGTCCGGGAAGATGACACAGACCTCGACGGTACACACTGTACCGGGACAAACCTCGAGCACAATGTGCCTGGCTCACAATGAACCTAGAGTACTAGACTCGAGTGGTAACTATGGAAGGCGTTGTACTACCAAACTTGCCTCGCGAGCACAAATCATGCAAACCCGACATTATCCAACACGACACGTGCCAATGCACCGCTTACACACTTTAAATACATAAAATAACATCGCATAACCACCACATAACATGAAACATGCTCACTGCCTACGGAAGCAAGAATGCGACAAGTTGGGTTATCGCTTTTAACTTTCAAAAGCAAATCATGACGGGACATGTCGTTGTGTTCAAAATGCGACGACTAGGTCCGTTGCCTTCATAACCAAAGTTTCTTCAATCCGACCTCCTTTTTCAGAAACCCCACAAAACGACCTGTTATAGTGATAAAACCTACTCACATGCATTCTCACAGATACCTACACATGCTTGCTACTAAGTATAACCAGTTCGATGCATCGATTACCTCAAACTCAATCCATAAAACTAGAAACAAGGAGAATTCCCCTACCAACACGAAGAACGCAAAGAATAGCGCTGCCCTGGGTGTTTCCCGTGCTCCGAACAACCTCCTTGCAATGGAAACATGCCAAACCCTGAGCCACGAACTCCGAATCGCCCGAAAACCCTCGTGATAGCCTCTCCCCCAGCTGAACAGTGTCTCCTGCACTGTTTGGCCAAGGTTCGGCCAAAACAACCTAACAGGCAAAATTGCGATGTATTGGGCTGTAACGTCGTGGCCATTCGGATTCGGGTTTAGTGGTTCTGATGTGGTGCTCATGACCAATGTGGGGTCATAGAGCCTTACTTGTGGCCTTCGTACCTTGAGTGGGTGTTGTGGGCTGGAAATTCAGACCCATATAACCTACAGGTTTTCTGGTGAAGAAGGTGACAGGATATGTCGTCGCATTTTGAATGTGACGACTTCAACAGTCGTGTTCTTCATATTGGTTATTGGATCGGCTATGGCATTGTTCTAAAATGCATCGGGATGCTACGTCGCGATTTGAGAATGCGACGGTTGCCTACGTCGCATTTTAGGAACCGCCTTCCTAGCGAGGTTTCCGATTGGCGACGGTGTGGGTGGTTGCATTTAAGGTGTTTTAAACACGAAAATTGCCTATGTCGCAATTTAGACTATGCATTTAATACCCCGTATCAGGTCAGACAGAGGAGAGGAGGCTCTATCCGGTGGAGGGGAGGAGGTTTTGCGGCTTTTCTGATATTTTTGGCTTCCAAGTAGTTGGTCCACACGCGGGGTCCACTCGAGAAGGGCGTCCGGAGCATGGATAGCCGGCAGTGTGCATTCTTCATGAGATTCGGGTTCTTCGTAATGATAGGGAGACTTCCTTTGTGTTTCCATTTGATTTAAATGTTTTGGAGTTTAGAAAATCATGCTATGGTAGTGTTGTAATCATGGGGTTGTGCGCCCCTCAAAACACACAACAAGATGTCACAGCGTGATATAAGGAATGTGATCGCCACCTAACATGTTGCCCTAGGATATAAATGAAGTCTAAAGGCTAATGTGCTAGGAAAAGGAAGTGAGAAGGGCCACTTACTGGTGTTGTGACGGGGGTACCCATCGCGATTCGAAGCTTGTTGCGGCTCCCCGATTGGTCGCGTTCTTGATGTCACGACGGGGGACCCTGACGCCTTCTCATCAGTGCGGGAGATGGATGGGGGGACCTCCTTCCCATCCTCCAGCCGACCAGAGGATGAGAGCCCCTCATCTACTATGGTTGTAGAACTTGCCAAAACAATAAAACAAAAGAAAGAAATCCCGTTAGACCATATTTAAGTGAAGTATCTACTCAAAATGAAAAGAAAGAAGGGAAGCATGGAGGGAACAAATCTGTGGGTGTTTTTTTGGAAACCCCTTGGGTTGTAAAAAACATAGGAATGGAGATATGCTACTATTTAAAAATAAAATAACAACATGCTTGAAAGATAAATGAGAAGGAAAGAGGGAAGAATGGCCCCAAAGGGGTGACTCCCTGGCTGAAGGAGATGCTCTTGAAGTCATGCAACAACCTCTGATAGTCATGGACGTCACCCCCCTAGCTACCAAGCTCCATGGATGAAGGAAATGAGGTGACTTCGTGAAATGAATAGAGGAAAATGGGAGAAGATGAGAGGGCTACGAGCTAAAGGGAAGCTCTGGTGAGATTTTGGCAGCACTTCATGGTAGCCTTGGGTCCTTGCCTCGTTTAGAAGGAGAGGGGTCACTTATATAGACAGAAGAGAGAGTATCTCGTCCTTAAGTGATAATGGCCCATGAAAATGGTGAAAAAGGCAAGTAAATCGCATGGGAAGAGTCCTAGGATGGTTCCAAGGTGAGATGAAACCACAAACTGCAGCTGGGGTCGTTCCAAGGCTATTGGAGATGAAGATAGACCCTAAGGAAGATAGAGAGGAGGTGGTTGCGGAGCCAGTGCATGTAGAACGATGTCGCGATGGATCGTAGGGACGTGACATGGCTTGTCGCAATGGCCAAGGTGGTCATGACCATGAAGGCACGTGAATGGATATGCATGGGCTGTCGCAACGGCCAGGATAGACATGACCATGATGCTAACGGGATGCCACAACCTACCGCGTTAAAGATAATCGATCATTTATGGATTATATCGATCAATGGACATGAATGTGACCCCCAAGGCCGTCGCGTTAAGGTCTGGAGGCTGAAACCCTAGGACAAGGACTCTGAAGCGATGATTAGACAAGATAAGCTAAGAGTTGGGCTTAATGGGCTCAAAACGAAGCTAATCAATGGGCTCAAGATGAGTGACAAACTTGGGGCTCATTAAGAGAACAAGAAATGTGGTTAGACTTATAATCCAGAATCAGGTGTCTACAAGTGTATGATAGTACGTCTTATGTTTTAATGAATGAAATGGTAGTTTAAATGGTCTGTGGAATGGTTTTCTGGGAAGAGATGGGGGTCCATCCGTCCACCTGATAAGGAGACGGTTTGTACCATCGCGTTTTGGTGAGAATGTGACGGGATAGTTTGAGCGTTTCTTCTTCTTCTGATGTTGGGTTGTCACGATTTGTTAAACGTGACAATGTCATCCGTCGCAATTTACACTCCGATAATCAGTGTTGTATCGATTGGCTTGTAGGTGACGTATTGGGCCGTCGCAATCATGTCACGACATTGGGCCCTACCACATTCTTCTTGTGGACGTGATTGGTGGGGTCATCGTGATTTTAAAGGCGACATTTGTGTCTGTCGTGTTTTAGGCTCCGAGGTTTGTTTGTGTTGGTTGGGCAGTGATGGCCCTGTGTGGGCTTAGCCTTGGTATTATGGTATGTTGGTGGTGTTTTAAGTTTGGTTAATGTTAGATAAGCATGCTTTAGGTTTAATGGTGTGGTTAGTTAGTGAGCTATGATAATTATGATCATGTTAATTATGTTATAAAGGTTAAGTGATTCATATGTATGGTTTATGGGTGTGTTGCTATGGAGGTCATGTAATGATCAATGGCAAGCAAGGTTATATTGTGGTTTATCGTGGTTAAGAGTATAGTTGTATGAGTTTGATAAATATTCGGCTTGGCTTGTGTGTTTGCTTAGTTTGGTGGTCCAGTAACTATTCCGGAATGCCTCTCTAGTTGGTACCCCAGGTTCATCGTGAGCCAGGCACGTTGTGCTCGGGACGTGTCCTGGTACGGTGTGTACCATTTGAGGTCTGTGTCGTCTTCTTGGACATCATCACTCCTATGTTTGAGTTGTACGTCTGGCTGAGGGAAAGACGGAAATAGGGTGGCGACTTGTGTGTTGTGGGTTCTCGGTCACTTGTAGCACGCTCGTGGTTGTGGGTACGGACACCAATAGACATACTGGGCCCCAACTAGTCCTGTTTTTTCAGTGCCTCACTTTAGGAGCTGGGCTAGAGTCCTTAAAGGTGCCAGGCATGGGCCTACAGTTGTGTGGTCTGCAGGTGTGGTGTTGGTTGGTCTCTACAGTTTGTTTGCTTTACCGTATGGTTATGGAGTGGTAGTTGGACCTTTCATTCTTGACTGTGAGACTAAGAGGTAGTTCTTGTGTTGTGTTGTCCAGGTTGGATACTGGCGTCATGAACCAATAATCTTTACCCACGTGGCAGCGTTGTTCCTTCTGACTCGAGCTTTGCCAGTGGTTGTGACTTGTGAGTGGTGACTTACCGATAGTGTTTTTGCTCGTTCGTTGTGTGTCAGGTGAGTGGCACAGTGGCACTTGCAGTTTAGTTGTGGTACATCGTGGTTGTAGGTACCTGTACCCTTCGTGGGTAGCGGGATGTTGTGGCACTCCATGTGCTAGCCTTTTCAGGTGTTGAGGTGGAGCTGTGCTCCGTGGAGGTCGTGGTGTAGGACCTTTCACTTGTTGTGTTGTACCCTGCTATGAATAGCTTTCAGTGTGTTTTGTTAATTCTGTATGTGGTGGACTGGCTCTTTGTTGTCAGTCTTGTTACCATTCGTTAATAGGTTGCTCGTGTGGCTCGTGGCATTTCATTACTATCTGGACATATGTCTCTGTACCAGCCTTGTAGTTTCCTTTACTCTTTGGGAGTAGTGTTAGTTGGGGTGTTTATATTTAACTACAGTTTAATTACATTTACTGGTTCCCTCTGTGTTTTATGTTGTTGTTTTTGGGAGGTCTATAACAACCCGACCTCCCGGACCCCCGCCAGGGACCCTGAAGTTCGCATCGCCACCCACGGATCCGAAGATCCAGAAGGGTTAGAAGAAATAGTCTAGTGAGATATGTACTGAATTTAAATAACTATAACAAGATATATAGATGTACAACGTGTGCCAAATAAAAGCACAGGTACAAGAAGAAAGGTGCAGTCCTTAAGGGGCATACCCTAAGAACTTGCAAAGCACAACTCTTAACTCACTCAGATACAAGAGCTCACAACACTCGCTCTCACTGCTGCTGACAGCACACGGTGCCACAGCCGTCTCCGCAACCCGTCTGACACCAAGCTCCCGCGACGATGATCCCCTAGCTGAAGGAAGTAGAGAGAGTGAGCCTCACAAACTAGGCCTAGTAGATATTACCAGTCCCTTACCGACTAGAGCAGCAGGAACTCCAAAAACAGGAAACTACACTAGAAAGTTGTAAAGCGAGGAACACCTACAGCAGAATACTACAAAGCAGCGGAACAGAACAATGCAATGTCATGACTGCTAACCAAGGTCGTGACACACACATGACTCCCACAAAAACCAACAGAGTCAGACACCAAGCAGAAGCAACCCTCGGCGCACCCGCCGAGACCACGCAGCAACTAGGTGAGAATGATGTCTCACCACAAGCACAGCCACCTCAGACCTCCACAAGGTCGAGGGCTCACAAACAGAACCACCCTGGACCCCGGACACACCGCGAGGTCGGAAAGCCACACACGCCGGTGCCACTGCACACTGGCACCCAAGAACGAGACTACGGAACCGAGAGGACACCGAAGCAGAAACCACCAGAAACACGGGCCAACAAGGCCAAACCAACAATGCCTACGAGAACTAGGCATGGCCAGGCTATAACCACTGTGCAAGCTAGGGCAATGGATAACACTTGGAAACGTCGTGAGGAAACGTCGTCACACAACAACAACCAAGCCACCGCCACTGGCAGCCAAGAGGAGGACACACATGTTGCTCAGCTAGCAAGCCTAGAGGGGGGGGGTGAATGGGATTCTTAAACTTCGATTATCTAAACCTGTCAACAAAAACATTCAACACAAAACACTACGTTCGACTGTTAGTGTTTGTAATAAAGAAAATATAACAATCACAAATAGGCAATCACACAACACACAGATTTTATCCTGGTTCGGACCTCCTCTCCAAAGGAGTCCTACGTCCAGTCCCTGAGCAACAACTCAGGATACCACTACCCAAGGGTACAGTCCCCCTCAAGGACACTAACACATCCAGCCGCAGCTGGCCTTCTCTTCACAACCCGAAGAGGTATACAACACCTTGGAATCTAGGTCTTCCTTCAACACGAAGGGAACACTCACCACCTGTTTCCGAACAGGTCTTCTCTTCACACACGAAGAGGAACTTCTCAGGAAAGTGAGAAAACAGGCGAAATGCCCCTAGACTAAGTTTATAGCAAGAGCTTGATCTGAGGCAGAGACTGAGAGAGAAAGATCTATAATAAAAGAATCTCTCAGAACTCAAAGGGCTCTCCAAAAGATTTGAACAAGAATACAGAGGGAAAGAGCTACAAGGTTGGAATGGGAAGTAAGAAGCTCTTTCTCGCTAAGATTGTATTGCAAGATAATTCCTTGAGATTTTTGAATTCTTCTGGAAAAACTTCTTTATTTCCAGGAGTCTTGAGTCTTGTATAAATATCTTCCCTTTTTGAACTAGCCGTTGAGATGTCTGTTGTCTCTAAGCTTTAATGTACATTAGACTGCATGGTTCTTCTTCTTCTTCAATGGGTATGATGCAGTCAATAGTTCTTGACGTTCCATGCACGCAAGGAGAAGATTTTTTCTTGGTATTCTCTAGTTTCTATTCTGTCAAATGTTGTATGGTGATGTGCTGTCAGAGACATGCACACAATAAATACCACACTATAGACAGCTATACTGTCTTTTGTTGTCAGTCAATGTTAGAATTCATGTAGTAAGACTTTTCACTAAAATAGAAACATCATTCTGCTTTTTCTAAAGGTGTTTCTTATATACACATGAGAGTAGAAGATATTCAGATATGACAGTCGCATTAAATATGGATATTAGGGAAACATGCGGGAGGACTTTGACTTTCAAAATATTTGAGACATGTTTGAATGTCAAGTCGTTGTAGTCCATGAAATCGTTATGAGTACGACTTATGAAATCGTTATGTAAGCAAGTCGTTGTTTATGTAAATCGTTATTCATCCATAAACAAATCGATGTGAACACAAGTCGTTATACAATCATAACCAAATCGTTGTAGAGACAAATCGTTATGAGAGTATAAGCAAGTCATTATAACCAAATCGTTGTGAGAAAATCATTGTTTGCTTTATCGAATCGTTACACTGACCAAGTCGTTGTGTAACTTATCAAATCGTTACGGGGACCAAGTCGTTATGTAACTTACCGAATCGTTACGGAGACCAAGTCATTATGTAACTTATCGAATCGTTGTGGTGACCAAGTCGATGTGAAACTTATCAAATCGTTACGGCGACCAAGTCGTTATGTTACTTATTGAATCGTTGTGGTGACCAAGTCGATGTGAAACTTATCAAATCGTTACGGTGACCAAGTCGTTATGTTACTTACCAAATCGATGTGAAAGCAAATCGTTATTCTCACTTATCGAATCGTTGTGAGAGCAAATCGTTGTTCTCACTTAACAAATCCTTGTGAGAGCAAATCGTTGTTCTCACTTAACAAATCGTTGTTCTTACTTACTTAGCGAATCGTTGTGAGATCGAAATCGTTAAACTCACTTAGCGAATCGTTGTGAGATCGAAATCGTTATGCTCACTTAGCGAATCATTGTGAGATCGAAATCGTTATGTTCACTTAGCGAATCATTGTGAGATCGAAATAGTTATGCTCACTTAGCGAATCGTTGTGAGATCGAAATCGTTATGCTCACTTGGCGAATCGTTGTGAGATTGAAATCGATGCAACACTTATGAAATCGTTATAAAACCGAAATTAGTATGATACTTTATTAAATCCTTGTGAAAATGAAATCGATTGAAGTGGAAATCGTTATGACACATAGGAGGTCGATGTGTACTTAGAGAAATTTCATACTCTGTACTTTAAATGCTATAGTGTAAGAAATACTTACATATTTTCTTGATTTCGCCTGATTTACCTCCTGTGCCTAAGCTTCATGAAAACTTGTTAGATGACACTTTATTGAAGTTTTGTTAATCACCAAAATAGATATATAATTCATGAAATTATATGGGGATGAACTGATCATCAACACCACCACTCCCTCTGCTCGCCAGCCTGGCTCTTGCCTCTAACCTCCCCGATGAGCGAGACAGAGCCACCACAGAACACCACAAGAAGGCACGCACCACCGCAGCCTGGCCAAGCTGCGGCCCCATGCCTGGCACCACTACGGCTCCAGAACTAGCATAGAGAGAGGGAGTGAGAAGATGGACTGTTTGGGCCGCGCCAGGAAGAAAACACCTCAACGACCTCGGCGTCCAACCCCAGACAAGAGATCTCTACAAACGACTCAGCGCCGTTGTCCAAACCTCATTTTCCTTTTCGTTCCAGAGTCTGCCAACTAGGCCGTAGACTCGAGCACGCCCGTAGCCTGGAGCACTCCCTGAACGGGCTCACAGGGATGGGGGCCAAGGAATGGAGACCACCCTGAATGGAACAAGCCCTTAAGTGCCGAGCATCGGGCGAACAGGCGGGGCAAGCACAACAAGAACCACGCCAAACCGCTGGCTTGTAAACCACGATAAGCCCAACAAGCACAAGGCATGCACGGACCTTCGAGAGGGTCGTTGGCCAACCAAGGCACGCACGAACAAGCCAGAACCTCGGAACACCACCAGTAGCATGGAAAACCCATCGCTCTGATAATAATCGATTGACCGGCAGTCAATTGATTATTAGACAGACGCGACCCTCCTGGCACCACTGCCAGGACACGACCACGAAGGTGTCACGTTCAGTCATTGAACGCACCGAGTTAACCTACTGCATTCCTTTCCTGAAGGTCCCAAGGGCAAGCCAGCCCTAGGGCACAACCCGACACCCCAACCGAAAACACGAAAACACCCAAGGCAACATAGGTACTGTTGCGTCCCCCTTGGCCGTCACAATACCATCGCGACCGAAAGGGGCACCGTGACAGCAACCCTGTCGCGACGGGGCAACACGTCGCGACAGCGATCCTTATCGTGACGGGGCAATGCGTCATGACAAGGTCGCGTCTGACCGGGCTGACACCTCTTCTGGTGTCGCGATGTGCACCGAGGTCACGACACCAGCAGAGAGGCGGACCCACGGGATGCTCCATCCCGGGGCCACCCACACACTACAAACACACCACACGGGAAGGGGAGCATGGAGAAGCAGGAAATGCTATCTATAAACCACGAGGGGCTCCCAATCCACACGGATCAAGAAGGGCACAAGCAATCCCTACCTTTCAAGAAGAAATGAACCCATAAGGGCCCTTCACGTTGGATTGGCCACCTCCTCCTCGCTCCACACAAGCTCCACAATGCCAAGGACACGAGCACGACCCTCCTCCTCGCTTGAAACGCACAAAGGGGAGAGAGGGAGCCAGAGCACCGCCGGAGGGGGAGGAGAAGAGAGGGGAAGGAGGAAAAGGGAGAAGGGGTCGCCGACCAAGGCCTTAAGCCTTCGGCACCCAAGACGCGACGGGGCGACGCATCACATTAAGGACCTTAACGTGATGGGTCAACGCACCGCGACAAGAACAAGTCCCCCAGGGACGCCGCGACAACCCAATAGGTCGTACTGATATGCCTACCATCCTGACAAGCGTCAGACGACCGAATCGACGGAACACTATTGCAACATGTTGACCGGGCGCGACACGAAGATGCAACGGGAAAGTCAGGCACGACAAGAACACGACGTACAAGCTGGTCGCAACAAGGATGACCGTCGCGTCGGACACCCCGTGACACGACACTAACGCGTCGCCCAGCCTGGACGCATTAGTGGCCAGTCATCCAAGACACCGGACGGAAACCCAGGAAGCCGGGTCTTACAAGGTCCCTGCTGAGCCTATGACTTGTTGAGACTCACTCCCTTATAGTTCTTTTCATGGTTTTCTGTGGGTTTGGCGTGCGGCAACGTTGTGATAGACTTGTACCACCAGCAGTTGAGTCATAGTTGTCGTTGTCTGAGCTTTGCTCCCTCGGGGTATTCCCCAGGTAGTTGTACTATTCTCTTGAACATGTAATAATGTATTGAGACAATGTAATTTGATGAAAATAAGTATGAATACATGTAACTTCTTGTATATGATACTCTTGTGGTTGTCTTTTATATTCTTTCTGGAAGTGTGTGTGAGATATCCCTTGCGAGACTTCGGTCTGATCGTGGGAGGCGAACTTGGATATGGAGCCTTATTCGGCATAAATATCCAGAGTTGCTACATGGGCCATTGTGTTTATATCATGACGTACCCCTCCGTCGCATTTAAATCCCGACGTTCCTGTATGCGCCACGCGGCACGCATGCAGCCGCGCCCTCGGAAAAGCGGCGACGAAAACGCGATGTGGCAGGTGGTCGCGTTTATAAAATGCGACACCTGACTCCATCGCATTCTTAAAAAGCGAACCAGGGGTGTATTGGGCTCGGATTTTCGGCCCACAACCCCACACAACTTGGTATACAAGCGCAAACACCACTTATAGGCCACACACTGGACACCAAACCCATTAAATCACGATCCGAATGGTCACGACGTTACATTAGTATCACCTAAAAGAAATTTCATCCTCAAAATTTAGAAAGAAACCTCAACACACAATTCACAACTAATCATTCATAGTACTATCACCTAAAAGAATTAAAAGCTTACTCAAACAAGTATGGATATGCTCTTTGTATTTCCTCTGCTAACTCCCATGTGTCCTCTCCTCCCTGTCTATTTTCCCATCTGATTTTCACCAACTCAATATCTTTATTTCTCAACTTTTGTGTTCTGTGCCCTGTAATTTGAACTGGATATTCCGGCGTAGACATATCTGCCTTCAAATCATCTCTAGTGTAGCTGACTATCTGAGAAGGATCTCGAATATATCTTCTCAACATAGAAACATGAAATACATCGTGTGCGTCTGTGAAGTCTACTGGGAGATCTATTCTATAAGTTGTTTCTCCAATTCTTTCCAAAACCCGGAATGGACCTACATACCTTGGACTCAATTTATCTTTTCTATTGAATCTTAGAACACCTTTAGTGGGAAAAACTTTCAAAAACACATAGTCATTAACCTCAAACTGCAATGACCTACGTCTTGTATCTACATAGCTTTTCTGTCGACTCTGAGCTGTTTGAAGTTTTTCTTTTATAAACTTAACCATTTCTGAGCACTGCTAAATCAATTCCGGTCCTATAGCCTGTCTTTATCCTACCTCTTCCCAGTTTAAGGGTGTTCTGCACTGTCTTCCATACAGAGCTTCATATGGTGTTATTCCAATGCGTGTATGATAACTGCTGTTATAAGCAAATTCTACCATACTAAAATGCTTCTCCCAATTACCTCCCCATGCTAAACAATAGGCTCGTAACATGTCTTCTATGGCCTAAATTGTTCTTTCTATCTGCCCATCTATTTGTGGATGGTATGCTGAACTGTACCTTAACTCTGTACCAACCACTCTTTGTAAGCTCCTTCAAAAACCTGATATGAACCTTGGATCTCTATCATAAACAATAGTCACTAGAATACCATGTAATGGTACTATCCTGTCCACATACAATCTAGCTAATCTGTCCACTGTCCATGACATGCTTACTGCCAATAATCTACATACCTTTGTCAATCTATCAATAAATACCCAAATTCCATTATGTCCTGATATTGTCCTGGGCAAACCTACCACAAAATCTATAGCAATATCATCCCATTTCCATTGTGGTATCGGCAATGGCTGCAATAATCCTCCTGGCCTTTGATGTTCTATTTTTACATGCTGACATATCAAACATCTTGCTATAAACTCTGCTATTTCCTTCTTCATATTCGGCCACCAAAAGTGTTTCTTCAAATCCTGATACATTTTTTGTGCTGCCTGGATGAATAGAATACCTTGACCTGTGTGCCTCTTCCAATACCTTTTGCTTCACTTCTACTTCTGCTGGGACATACAATCAGCCTCTAAGCCTGACCACACTATCATCATCAATTGTAACCTCCTCCATCCTTACAATCTCTACTAAATTTTTATCTATTTTCTGAGCTTCTACTATTTGCCAATATAATGAAGGTTCTACTGCACTGCTAACCAACACTGCTCGTTGCTGAATATTTGGAATAAATAAAGAATTCTCTGATACATCTTCATATAATTTCCATTCTTTTATCATCATTTGGCTCAACAATGCCTTCCTGCTCAAAGCATCTGCAACTACATTGGTTTTTCCTAGGTGGTATGTGATAATATCACATTTATCATAAATAAATCATGCCATTTTATTGATTGATATGTGATTAATTCATAAGATTTCTATTGTCGCGGACGATAATTGATTAAATTCAATTACATGTTGTATTTGCAGGTTAATGGGCCATTGAATGAAGTTCGTATTGGGCCAATGGACCAAGCAGTCCAATAGGGGCAAATCTGGCATATACAAAAAGTTTCAAAACCCTAGCCGCCTTCCTTTTTCTTTCTTTCTCTTCTTTCTATTTTTCTCAAGATCTTCTCCCTATTTTGAAAACCTCTCTTTAAGAGAGAGATCTCTCTCTATTTAAAAAGCTCATCTCTCTCTCTCTCGGGCTAATTTCTCTTCTACTTTCTCTCTCTCCTTCTCCTCCGATCTCTTCTTCCTCCTCGTCTTCTTCTCCTCTTCTTCCTCTTCTCTTCTTCCCTGCTCTTTCTCCTCTTCTCTTCCTGGTCTCTCTCTCTCTTGAGACACAACAGAAACAGCAGGAGCAGCCATCGGCCGCCGCCCACGCGCAGGCGCCCTCGCCCAGGCCTGCTCACGGCGCGACCCTGCGCGCCTTGCCGCAGCCCAGACCGAGCGCCTGCCCGTGCGCCCCCCCCCCCTCCTCTCTACGTGCATGCATGCACGTAGAGGAGGAGAGCCGCCGCTGCTGTGCTCTCTCTCCTCTCATCTCCTCTCTCTCTCTCTCTCTCTCTCTCCTCTCTCTCACTTCTTCTCTCTCTCTCTTTCTCTCCTCTCGCGCTCTCTCTCTCCTCTCTCTCTCTCTCTCTCCTCTCTCTTCTTCTCTCTCTTATCTTTTCTCTTCTTCTTTCTCTCTCTTCTCTCTCTCTCTCTCTCTCTCTCTCTTCTTCTCTCTTTCTCTCTTTTTCTCTCTTCTCTCTCTCCTCTCTCTCCTCTCGTCTCTCTTATTCTCTCTCTTATTCTCTATATTTTCTTCTCTTTATTTCAGTGTAATTGTTAATGACTGTTGGTTAGAATAAAATATTTATGTTAAGTATTTTTGTTATTCATAGATTGTAGTTGTAAATATTGCATGTGTTCTCTCATTCACTCTTTATCTTTCTATCTCTATTTATTTACTTAGCTTAGATTTATTTAATTCAACTTAGTTTTAAATATCACCACGTTATTTTCCTAAATAAAAACCCAAGGTTTTCAACTCTAAAATCTAGTTCCCCGTGGATTCGACTCGGTCTCACCACTTAACTATTGTCAAAATAATTAGTGTAGGCCGATAATTTTGAGATTGTTAGTCACGTTTGTAACGACGCATTCGTGGGCTATTAGTATGCCAAGCTGAAATCATAATCTTTCAAATATTCCATCCATCTACGCTGCCTTAAATTCAAATCTTTTTGTGAGAAAATGTGTAGATGCGAGATTTGGCCCATCCCCGCGTGGTTCCATGGCCCAATAAGGCCAGTTTGACCATTTGTTGACTTGCCTCGGATCCCATGTAGACGGCAACATCGATTGCCGCTGACACGTTGTTAACGGCACACTCCCCGGACGTCTACTCTGGTAGACGCACTTTTTTGGATCATCCTCGCAAGGCTCATTTCTTAGCCCATTAGGCCCATTATTCAGTAGGCGCAATGTTATCTCCATTACGATCTCCAGAGTAGCTTGTGCCCTTGTCGGCAGGCCCGATTGTCGTCGCTCCATTTATGATGACAAGAGCTTGGTCACCTAACATGTTTGAGCTGTAGAATTCACTATTGTCAAAATCTTTTGGCGACACAATCATATATCGCCTACATTTTCTCTGGAGGTAGCCTCTTCCGTCGTTAGCCCTTGTTTAGCCCGCGGTGCATGTGTGCTTGCCATTTCCGCCACCTTCCAGCTGTCTCCTGTGTGTGTGCTCGGTGTCATGCTAAAACCACTTAAACCAACCTTAACCAATCCCATAATGGATATTAAATAATTAAATAACACAACAATTTAAATCCATGAAAACAACAATTAAAATATCTCACACATAAAACCCATAAAACTCAATAAATAAACCCACCATACCCATCAACTAGAATCCCACTTAAAATCTAAATAAAATGAACTAAATAATAAAACCCATAGCTGAGTTCCATAAAATCCACATAAAACCCATTCTGATTAAAACTCAACAACTAAAATAATTAAAAATCAAATCCACATAAACAAACCAACCCATAATATCCACTTCAACCCTTAACCCAATAAATAAAAATCACATAACCCGTAAAAATCCACATGAAAAAAAAAAAACTCAACACCACCACTAAAAACTAACAAACCACACACACAAACTAAACTTGCGTAACCCACCACACTTATACCATTTAAAATCCATTAACAAATCAACCCAAATTAAAACCTACGTAATTTAATCCCAACCATCATGCATGGCCACCCCATGCATGTAGGCCACGTTAACCCCAAGCCATCCAAATCAAGCCCACCTAAAATTAATTAATTAATAAAAATGCAGTAATTAAAATCCATAATCCAATTCATAAAAAATAATAATAAATAAATTAGAATACCCACAACACCCAGACATACCATGTAACCTATAAATAAACCGAACCCATTTAATTAACAATTAAAACCCACGTGACCTCCCATGCAAACACCATTATCCAACCAATAAAAAATTCCAACTAAATACACTTATAATCCATTAAAACCTCACTTCCTTCTTCCACCCACGTTCACCATCCTCACTCAAGTCCCACATGAGCACATGGCACACCTCCACGCAGAAAGCAAACCCCGCCTCTATCCCATGCAAGCAGCCTCCATCTCCCACGTCCTCACCACACCATGCACACCAACTCTTGCACACATGGCAACCACTCCCCCAACAAAATCCTTAAGACCGGGTCCACCTCCCATGCACAAATCCCTCCTCGTTATCTCCTCCCTCATCTCACGCACTCACACCCAGCAACGCCCACCACTCCGGCTTTGGCGTCCAGCTCGCCATGAGACCCGCGCAAGTCTCTCCCACTTAAACTGCCCACGTCCCCGTCTCTTTAGGGGGCCATGCATGCCATCTGATGATAAGGATCCTGCCTCGGTTCCATCTGGAGGAAGGGGGGATTTTTATCGTGGCAGTCGCAGCGGGCAGCAGCCGACGGGGACCTCACCTTGCGCACCACCCAGCCTCCTGGTCTTTGGCGGTCCTGACACACACCACAGCAGCTCTTACTCCATCACAACATCATCCGTCGGCACCTCAGCTTCCTCCTCCTCTGCACTCACCTCTCCCTCGGATACGATGCCGCCCTCCTCTCAACACTGCACAGTCACCAGAGGAGCTCAGCTTCAAGTTACACTTCGCTGCCTCCTCCTTCGCAGGACACCATCTGGTGAACAATACGGTGATGAGCATGCCAACGTCAGAGTCAGCACGTTGCCCTGGAGAAGATTTCTTCGCCACTGCGTCTGCATAGACAGGGACCTCCTTCTCTTCCTCCTCTCTATTTTGTTTAGCTTGCTGTCTCACATATATTGCATCTTTACCACGTCCATGCACACACTCACGTAGTGCATCCTTTCCAATACCCACTTTAGAGGGGTTTTCTATAAACAAAGGAGGGAGAGAAGGCGGTCATAACGGTTGACCGTCTTCCTTCTCAAGCCTCCAACCGGTAAGACGCCTCCCAATTATGTGCATTTTTCATATATGTGAACGCATGCTACCATAATTTTCAGTCTAATGGGTCTTTTGTGTTTATTTCTTTTGCAGGAAAATTGAAGCTACACCGTGGAGCCCTCACCCTTTGGCCGGCCGAAGGAGGAGGAGTGAGGAACCCATCAACTCCACATCGAGGCATTACACGATCACATCTCCTCCGGGCAGAAGTAAAAAGTCCCTGGCGATCACTCATCATTTCTCCGTTGCCATATTTTTGCCAAGATAAATGTGGACGTTCATCATTGAAAAAAATAACGTCTACAAAATGTACTTTAAACTTTTATGATTTGTAAAAATTTCAAACTTTCTCCATACAAATAATGCCTCCATAACTTCAAATCAAAAACCACTGCTACCAATTCTAAATCATGTGTGAGGTAATTTTCTTCATGTCACTTTCACTACGTGGACGCATATGCCACCACCTTTCCATGCTGCATCAATACTGCTCCGAGTCCTGTCATGGAAGCATCTGTATACAACACAAAACCTCCATTGCCTAATGGTATCTCTAATATGGGTGCTGTAGTAAGTCTCTTCTTTAATTCCATAAAGCCCCATCGGCAATCTTGTGACCACACAAAGGGGACTCATTTCCTAGTTAATCTTGTCCTAGGTGCTACAATCTTCGAGAAATCTTGAATAAATCGTCTGTAGTATCCTGCCAAACCAAGAAAACTTCTAATTTCTGACACTATTTTTGGCTCTTCCCACTTCATAACTGCCTCAACCTTGGATGGATCCATTACTACACCTTCTCCCGAAATCACATGACCCAAGAACTGAATCTCCCATAACCAAAACTCACATTTACTGAACTTGACGTACAGCTAGTGCTCCCGCAAAGTCTGTAAAGTGATTCTCAGATGCACTACATGCTCTTCCTCTGATGTTGAATACACCAATATGTCATCTATGAATACCACAATGAACTGATCCAAATATGGGTGAAATATCCTGTTCATCAAGTTCATGAAAGTTTCTGGTGCATTAGTAAACCCAAATGATATAACCACAAACTCATAAGGCCCATATCTTGTCTTGAATGCGGTCTTATCAATATCTTCTTCCCCGATCCTCAGCTGATGATACCTAGATCTCAAATCAATCTTAGAAAATACTTTAGTTGCTTGCAACTGATCAAATAAATCAACCATTCTCGAAAGTGGATACTTGTTCTTAATGGTAACCTTGTTCAACTGACGGTAATCTATGCACATTTTGAGGTTGCCATCTTTCTTTCTAACAAATAATACTGAAGCTCCCCACAGTGAATGACTGGACCTGATGAAACCTTTCTCCAACAACTCTTGCAATTGTTTCTTCAATTCCTTTAACTCAGCTGGTGCCATCCTATATAGTGCTTTTGAAATCGGCATACTGCCTGGCTGCAATTCTACTATAAAGTCAACCTCCCTATGTGGAGCTACCCCTGGCAAATCTTTTTGGAACACATCTGTAAACTCCTTAACCATTGGTACTATCTCTACATACTTGTCTAACCCAATTAAACTGATTAAAGCTATATATGCTACACACCCCGCATTAATTAAGCTCCTAGCTCTAAGTGCAGAAATAATAAACTTAGGAGTATAGAACGATATACCTGGAAATCAAACACTGCTATACTAGGATGGCAAAATCTAACTTTTTTCTTTCTACAGTCCACCATTGCCCCATAGGCTTCTAACCAATCCATACCCAAAGTCATATCATATTCTTTTAACTGCAAAGCATATAATCTAGCTGGCAACTGATTCCCTTGTATCACTATCAGAACCTCATCTAAATAATTGGAAGTAAGCATGCAACCACCTGAAGGAACCTCCACAACTAACTCACACTGCCTCTCCACTAAAGGGTGAACCATGCTATCCAGAAAATCTTCGAAAATAAAAGAATGTGATGCACCCGAATCAATTAACACTCTTGTAGAAATTCAAAAATGGGTAATATACCTTCAATCAAATTAGATGCCTCTGCCTGAGCTTTGGTGATGGCCATGACCCGTCCTTGACCTCTCTAGAAAGGTGGACCTCTACCTCGATCTGTCGGTGGCTACTGAGGTGGTTCCTGCTGCTACGGTGCTGCTTTTCCATAGCCGTACGTCCTGAGATATGGACAATTCCTAATCAAATGTTTTGGTTGATCACAATTATAACACCTGTATTTTGGAGGAACTGTGGGCTGTCTGCTGTGCTCTGCTAAGACTTCTCTACCTCTGGCCTGAAGCCTCGGCCCTGCTATAAACCATGCTGTCTACCACCTCCTCGTCTCCTAAATATATATCTTCTTCAGCTTGGAACCCCACTTACTGAATCCTAATGAAGATGGTCCTGCTAGTGCCTTGCCTTTGCTAATATCTGAGGATTGCTGTGGAAGTCGAAAGCTACCTGCCTCTCCTGACTGCCTAGCCTGCACAGTCCTCTCCAAGATAGTTGCTCGTTGAGCCGCCTCCTCCACTGTCCTACACATAAGGGGAATCACTGCATCCTACAGTTCCGGTCGCAAGCCTTGAATAAATTACTCCACCATCATAGCATTATATGTAACCACATACGGTGCATATATACTCAATGCCATAAATCTCATCTAGTACTCCAAAACTGACAAATTCCCCTGCTGTAATGTCCTGAACTGCTCTCTCTTCGCACGCTGAATCTGGACTGAAAATAATGTATCATTGAACACTCCCAAGAACTCTGGCCAAGTGATAGAGTCTTTCGTCCTGCCTACAAACACCGTATGCATCTTCAGCCTCCACCATTCCTGTGCAAATCCACGTAACTGGTATGTAGCCAGAATCATCTTGTCAACCTGTAGACACCTCAAAATGACTAAAACTCTCTCAATCTCATGTACCCACTGTTCTGATGTATCAGGATTCAAACCTCTTGAATATGTAGGTGGTTTAATCGCAAAAACCTCTATACTAGTATGGTGGGCTCCTCTACACTAGCTGGATGTGTCGGTGCAACTGGGGGTAGAGGTACGACGGGTGGTACCTCAACTCCTGGTGGTGGTGGGGGTGGTGTCACTGGTACTGGTACTGCCTCCTTTACAACCTAAGACACTGTAAGTGTTGGTTGAACTGGTGCCTACTGGTCCAACCTCATCCGAATCTCTGTGATACTCTCCCACAGTCTCTCAATCAGCTGCTGAGTAGGCTCCTTTGGCTCATCTCCACCACCTCCCCAATCTCTTCTATCGACCATTTCTGATCCTGCACATACATCATTCCAACCACATAACACACAAACAAATCAATATAAAACTAGGGCCAAATACCAGCAGTGGACTAAAGTGGAGACCAGGCTATGTAAATCTTCGTATTTCTTTATATTCACACGGACTTTTTCTTTGATACCAACTGTGATGGTCCTCGTCGTTCAAACCCGTTAACCTAATAACGAGCTTGACTCGACTCCGCCTCTCGCGAACAGGCTAATGCCTCGCAAGGTATATCAACACATATGTCTATGGAAATATATAAGAATACATTAAACATTTATAAGATTGCACATCTCACACATTTTTACATAAGGTTTACATAGCCAGCTCTCAACAAAAGTCAAAGTACTAAGTACTACAGCCTGAGGCATACCCCAAGGTACAACAGAAAGTAAGATTACACTACTAAAGGTGCAAGCCCAACTCCTCTATGGTGTGGCTCCAAACTAGATGAGGGACAAGAACCCTCCTGCTCTCCTTCACCTGAAAGGAGTAAGGGTGAGCCTCACAAGTCACTGGCTCAGGAGGGAAACTCCCTCAAAATCCAAACAACACCAAACTCACAAGAATCAGGAGTAAAACACTAAATTAAACAATAAATAAAGCTACCTGCACATGGTAGTACAACTGCAAATAAGTAAACAATTCTAAGCTAATAACATGGATCAACCTTTAATAAATAAACGACAAACTTCACCCAAGTGTACGAGCTAGAGAAGGGTAACGCCACATACGGGCCACGAAAATTGGTTCGCGACACCAGTTATTGACCTGGACCAACCACACAGGACTATCTCTCAGTCTCCCAGCCACAGACGGAAGGTCCAGCTGCCGCTCCACCTCAACAGGGCCAACAAACTGTGGAGACCAACGAACACTACACCTGCAGACCACACTCCTGCTGGCCGATGCCTGGCACCTTTAAGGACTCTAGCCCGAGCTCCCTAAAGTGAGACACTGGAAAACAGAACTAGCTAGGGACCAATACATCTACTGGTGTCCCTCCCCCAACCAAGAGCGCGCTACAAGCGACCGAACACAACCACAACACACGAGTCGCTGTCCCACTGTCGTCTTTCTCTTAGTCGAACGTGCAACTTAAACAAAGGAGTGAGGGTGTCCAAGAAGATGACACAGACTTCGACAATGCACACTGTATCGGGAAAAACCCTGAGGAAAATGCATTTGGCTCACAATGAACCTGGGGTACCCTACTCGAGAGGTAACTACGAAAGGCGTTGTACTACCCAACTCGTCACACACACATAAATCATGCAAACTAGGCGTTCTCAAACATGACACGTGCCAATGCACTGCTTACGCACTTTAAATACATAAAATAACATCGCATAACCACCGCATAACATGAAACAGGCTCATTGCCCATAGAAGCAAGAACGCGACGGGTCGGGTGGTCAGTTTAAAATGCGACGTACATAGACGACGCATTTCAAAATCTAAATCACGAAAGGACATGTTGTTGCGTTCAAAACGCAACGACTATGTCCGTCGCCTTCACATCCGAAGTTCCCCAACCTGACCTTCTTCTCTGAAAACCCCACAAAACGATCTGTTACAGTGATAAAACCTGCACACATGCATTCTCACAGATACCTACACATGCTTGCTACTAAGTATAAATAGTTCCATGCATCGATTACCTCAATCCATACAACCAAAAACAAGGAGAATTTCCCTACCAACATGAAGAACGCAAAGAATAGCACTACCCTGGGCATTTCTCGTTCTCCGAACACCCTCCTTGCAATGGAAACACGCCAAACCGTGAGCCACAAACTCCGAATCACCCGAAAACCCTCGTGACAGCCTCTCCCTCAGCCAAACAGTGTCTCCTGCACTATTTGGCCAAGGTTTGGCCAAAACAACGTAATAGGCAAAATTGCGACGTATCGAGCCATCGTGTTTAAATCGTGATGTACCCCTCCATTGCATTTAAACCCCGACGTTCCTGCATGCACCACGTGGCGCGCATGCAACCGCGCCCTCAGAAAAGCGGGGATGAAAATGGGATGCGACAGTGGTTGCATTTACAAAATGCGACGCTTGAATCTGTTGCATTCTCAAAAAGAGAACCAGGGGTGTATTGGACCTGGATTTCTGGCCCACAACCCCACACAACCTAGTACACAAGCACAAACACCACCTATAGGCCACACATTGGCACCAAACCTATTAAATCACGATCCGAATGGTCACGACATTACATAAACAGATCCGGATCTGATTCGAATTTGTATCTGGTTAATCAAATATTATTTGTTTAACAAATATT
The DNA here is from genome assembly GCA_014218235.1 of Colocasia esculenta. NCBI lineage: Eukaryota > Viridiplantae > Streptophyta > Magnoliopsida > Alismatales > Araceae > Colocasia > Colocasia esculenta. The sequence goes on along the minus strand of CM024764.1, from coordinate 52,485,687 downwards.
CGACGGAACAAATTTCGAATTCTGATATTATATATCACAATGTGTATTCTCTTCATTGAGGAGTTGACACAAATATTTCATACGAAAGAGGTAGAGACATCTTGTTTGACTAGGCACTGATAGATTGCCTTGTCATTTTTTAGCTCAAAGCCATTTAGTCGATGTAGCAATGCATGCTCAGGTTGGTGGTAAAGATCATATTTTCCTCATCTATTGGATGCATGCAAATCTAATGGTAACTAGAGTAGGCATCTAAGAAGTTTAGCAACTTGTGCCTCGAAGTAGCATCCATTACTTGGTCAACTTGTGGAAGGGGGTAATTGTCTTTCAAGCACACCCTATTAAGGTCAGTGAAGTGCACACCATCCTCCTTTTCCCAGATGCCTTTTTTATGAGGATGATGTTGGCCAGCCAAATCTAGTACTAGACCTCCTTAAATAGCCTCATCCGCCACTCTGTCTAGAGTTCCTCGTAGACCACTTCTTGCCTTTTCTTGTCGAGGACTCTCTTCTTTGCTTGATAGGCTGAGTAATGAGGTCCACATTGAGCCAGTGGGTGATGACCTCAGTATCCATTTCAAACAGATCATCCTCTGACCAGGTGAAGATGTTGGTGTCATCCCTTAAAAAGATGTAGAGGCACAAACATGCTTCCTTAGAGAGTGTTGCCCTGATCTTCACAAGTCAGTCGATGCCCTCTTGGAGGTGTACAATGGTAAGCTCAACGGCTGGCTCAGTCCAAGGTGCTCTCACATCTTCCTTTTTCTCTGAGACAATCATGGTCTTAGGGCACCAAGCTCGAGGGGACAGGGTGTACCAGTTCTAGGACTCAATCGAATCCACCTATATCTTGCCAACTTTGGCATTTGTCATGAATTTTAGTTTCTAATAGTATGTGGAAGGTAGGTCTACGATTTAAGATAGGATCCCTTGCCTGATGATGGCATTGTATGTTGAGTTGGCCTTCACAATGACAAAGTTAGGTGCGATGGGGAGGTGTCGTGTCTCTATTCCAAGTGAGATTAGGAGAGTGACCACTCCTTCTATGTCGATCAGGCCTTCGTTGAACCCATAGATAGGGATATGAATAGGTTGAAGCTAGGTCAAGGGAATGTCAAGTTTTTGGTAATTTGGGGCACTGACATTGTCAACTAAAATTCTTTTTACATCATATTGGTTGATAGTGGCCAAGATGACCACACATCATCATTGGGCAACCTTACACCATCTAGGTTGGACAAATAAGAAGAAATTATGTTTTCCTCTTAGAGTGGGGATACTTCACTTTGTCTACTTGATAGACTTTGTGTGACAGAACGTCTCAGCCAAGCTCGTTAAACTGATAACGTACTTGATCCGTGTCCGCCTCCCGCGAACGGGCCGAAGTCTTGCTAGGGATACCAAACCACAGTCCGTGTAAACACAAAGGAACACACCATTTCACATATATATTTCACAAGTTTACATAGCCATATTTCCACAAAGCTGAAAGAAAGTACAAGAGCCTGGGGCATACCCCGAGGTACAACTGAAGAAAGTAACCAACTAGCTAGACTACACTGCTGGAGCTGCTACTACACAGCTGGAGGTACCGACCCTGCACCGCTACGACGCGGCTCCGAACTGGACGAAGGTCGAGAAACGTCCTCCTCGCTCTCACTTGTGGGGGTAGGGGTGAGCCTCGCTAGTCACTGGCTCAGTAGGGAACTCCCCCAAAACCGAGCAAACCAAAACCACAGGTACAAAAACTGTAAACAGTACCAACAATTTATAGAACAGCTAAGCAGGATATGAAAGCTGTAAAAGTACTCACCGTCTGTCGACTACGAAAAACAACTGTAATAATTTAAACGGCAAACCAGTACAAGTGTACAAGCTAAAGTAGAGACAGCCAAACACGAGTCACGTGAACTGGTTCGCGACACCAGAGACTGACTCGGACAAGCTAACACAGGTCTACCTCTCAGTCTCGCAGCCAAGAACGAAAGGTCCAGCTGCCGCTCCACGTGAAAAGGTCAAGCAACTGTGGAGACCAACTAAACACCACCACCTGCGGACCACACGGTCGCAGGCCCATGCCTGGCACCTCTAGAGACCCTGGCCTGGGCTCGCTAGAGTGAGGCACTAGAAAAGGACTAGTTAGGGACCAGTGTCGACTACTGGTGTCCGTACCCCCAACTACGAGCGAGCTACAAGTGACTAAAGACAAACATAAGTGTCATTGTCCCACTGTCGTCTTTCCCTCAGCCGGACGTACAACTCAAACACAGGAGTGAGGGTGTCCAGGTCAGACGACACAGACCTCGACAGTACAGCACAAGTACAGGGACAAAGCCCCGAGCTAACAGCCTGGCTCACAAAGAACCTGGGTTACCCAACTGGAGAGGTAACCACGGTAGGCGTCGTACTACTTTCCACGTACACAAAACCACGTGCACGTCACACAAACCACGTGAAGACTCACGTAAACCGCGTGCTCTAGTAGTCCACTACACGTGAACACCACGTAAACACGTAAAGAACCAGCCAACTGCATACCCAGTATGCTAATCTCAGAAACCACAAGCACTAGGTGCACCACAATTATCATTGCACCGCTCGATATCAATAAATATTCAATATATCAATATTTAAACCAAAAACATGTTGGCGGCAACATCGACTGCCGTCGATGGGATGTAAACGGCAAGGTATCTGGCCATCTAGTTCCCAGTTGAAGAACCTGGCGTCAAACGATGTTGACGCCAAGCTCCTCAACTCCAGTTTCTGCAGAAACCCTAAATCGATTCTACAGGCATTCTTGGTCCCAAAACCATCGAGAAAACATGAGAAAATACTTCCTTTAACATGCATGAATCCTAATCAACTCAAAACAACATGTTTCCATTACTGAATTGCTCAAACCACCCATATACCACGCATGGATACCATTACCTGAAAACACAATTATCATGCGGATTCATGCTTTCCAATTGTATTATTACAACCTATAGGAACTAAAGGGATCATTCCCTACCTCAATACGCGCTTAAACCTCCTAAATTCTCCCGGTTCACACCGAACCCTCCACGAGCTCCTACGACAATTGCACCACGTCCCGACATTTCCTTGGACAATTCGTCACTGCCTCACGTTCCACGTTCCTCCAATTATCCTTATATAGCTCTTGGAAGTAGTGGGGAAGCAAGAGGCATGAAGACAGGGCAAGGAAGAGAGTGATTGAGCTGAGGGAACTGCTCTCGGGTAGACTATATTCTGCAGGTCGCACAGGTTGGCGTCAACATGGCTGTCGCCAATCAGACCGCCAAGGCTAGACGTCCATATTCCTTGTCGCCAAGTTCATATAATAAACGTCAATAAACATGGACGCCAACAAGTCAACGACCACCCCTGGCCTCCAACTCCTACTCAACTGCAGCAGGTCCTATTTTATTTCAGGACCCAACCTGCACCACACTTGCACACACCACACGTCCAAACCACACTGGCCTCACAACGGCCACCACAACCAATACACACATGATCCATAAGGATCCGAAAAGCACGTGACGTTACATTACTATCATCTAAAAAGAAAATTTCGACCTCGAAATTCATAACACAACTCAAACTTAAACAATTTAAACATACACACCTTTACAAGTACTATCATCTAAAAAGAAATATAAAAACTTATTCAAACAGATAGGGATACCCTTTAGCCATCTCCTCGGCTAATTCCCAGGTATCCTCACCACCCAACCTATTTTCCCATCTCACTTTAACCAACTCAATTTCTTTATTTCTCAACTTCTTTATCTTTCGATCCGTGATCTGCATCGGATACTCTGGCATGGTCATATCCGGCCTCAGGTCACCACCTTGATAACTGATTATTTGAGCTGGATCTTCAATGCACTTTCTTAACATAGAAACATGAAATATATCATGGACATCTGCAAAATCTGCTGGTAAATCCAACCTATAAGTTGTTTCCCCAATTCTCTCAATCACTTGGAAAGGTCCCACATATCTTGGGCTCAACATCCCAGTCTTGCCAAATCTCATAATACCTTTACTCGGGGAAACTCTCAAGAAAATAAAATCTCCCACTTCAAACTGAAGTGGTCTCCTCCGGATATCTGCATAACTCTTTTGCCTACTTTGGGCTGCATGCAATTTTTCCTTAATAAGCTTTACTACTTCTGTGGTTTGCTGAATCAATTCAGGACCCACTAATTGCCTTTCTCCCACTTCATGCCAGTTCAATGGGGTTCTACATGGCCTTCCATATAAAGCTTCATACGGTGCCATCCCTAGACTGGTATGATAACTATTATTGTAGGCAAACTCAACCATTCCCAAATGATTCTCCCAGTTACCTCCCCAAACTAAACAACAAGCTCGCAACATATCTTCAATCGTCTGGATAGTCCTTTCTGTCTGACCATCTGTCTGGGGATGATAAGCGGAGCTATATCTCAGCTCAGTACCAATTACTTTTTGTAGACTTCTCCAGAAACCAGAAGTAAATCTTGGATCTCTGTCAGACACAATAGTCTTCGGAATACCATGCAATGGAACAATTTTATCAACATAAACCTTTGCTAATCTATTCACTGTGCAAGACATACTTATTGCCACTAATCTGCACACCTTGGTCAATCTATCAACAAATACCCATATTCCATTATGCCCGGAACTCGATCTTGGTAAACCTGCCACAAAATCCATGGCAATATCATCCCATTTCCACTGTGGGATGGGCAACGGTTGCAATAAACCTCCAGGCTTCTGATGTTCTGCTTTAATCTGTTGACAGATAACACACCTTGCAACAAATTCTGCTATTTCCTTTTTCATATGAGGCCGCCAGAAATGCTTCTTCAAATCGTGGTACATTTTAGTACTACCCGGATGGATAGTGTACCTGGATTTATGAGCCTCTTCCAACACTCGCTGCTTCACCTCTTTTTCAGCTAGAACAAACAACCTGCCTCTGAGCCTAATCACACAATTATCATCAATGGTAACTCCTTCCATTTTTACAATTTCAGCTAAACTTACATCTGCTCTCTGGGCCTCAATAATCTGCCAATACAAGGATGGTTCTATAGCACTAGCAGCTAGTACTGCCTGTCGCTGACTACTGGGCACATACAAGGAGTTCTCCACTATCTCTTCATACAACTTCCACTCTTTAATCATCATCAGATTTATATATGCCTTTCTGCTCAAGGCATCTGCTACAACATTGGCCTTACCCAGATGGTAAGCCAAACTGAAATCATAATCTTTCAAATACTCCACCCACCTACGCTGACGAAGATTCAAATCTTTCTGTGAGAAGATATACTTCAAGCTTTTATGATATGTAAAGATCTCAAATCTCTCGCCATACAGATAATGCCTCCATATCTTCAAAGCAAATACAACTGCTGCCAATTCCAAATCATGAGTGTGATAATTCTCTTCTGCCGGCTTTAATTGCCTGGACGCATAAGCTATCACTTTACCATGCTGCATAAGCACTGCGCCAAGTCCTCTCCTTGAAGCATCTGCATATACCACAAAACCACCACTTCCTGCCAGTAATGTCAATATGGGTGCTGTTGTAAGTCTTTTCTTCAATTCCATAAAACTTTTCTGACATTCACCGGACCACACAAAAGGCACACCTTTCCTAGTCAACTTGGTCATAGGTGCCGCAATCTTAGAAAAATCTTGTATAAAGCGCCTATAATAACCCGCCAATCCCAGAAAACTTCTAATCTCAGTAATTATCTTAGGCACTTCCCATCTCATCACTGCTTCCACTTTACTTGGGTCCACTGCTACTCCTTTAGCTGAGATAACATGACCCAGAAATTGAATTTCTTTCAACCAAAATTCACACTTATTGAATTTAGCAAACAACTGATTATCTCTTAACAATTGCAGGGTAAACCTCAAATGAGCTGCATGCTCCTCTTCAGATGCTGAATAAATCAGAATATCATCAATAAAGACCACAATGAATTGGTCCAAATATGGATGAAAAATTCTATTCATCAAATCCATAAAACCTGCAGGAGCATTGGTCAACCCAAATGGCATGACCACAAATTCAAAATGACCATATCTGGTTCTGAAAGCTGTTTTATCAATATCCTCCTTTTAATTCTCAATTGATGGTACCCGGACCTCAAATCAATTTTAGAAAATACTTTCGTTGATTGCAACTGATCGAACAGATCATCTATCCTCGACAACGGGTACTTATTCTTAATGGTCACATCATTCAACTTTCTATAATCAATACACATACGAAAACTTCCATCTTTCTTTTTCACAAATAATACCGGCGCTCCCCACGGGGAATGACTTGGTCTAATGAACCCTTTGTGCAACAACTCTTCTAATTGCTTTTTCAATTCCTTAAGTTCTGCTGGTGCCATCCGATATGGAGCTTTAGAAATCGGCATGGTACCTAGCAGCAACTCAATGGTAAAGTCCACCTCTCTATGTGGAGCTAAACCAGGCAAATCTTCAGGAAAAACATCAGCAAATTCCCTAACCACGGGAACTGCTTCAACTGACTGACTAGCTTCTACCAGACTTACCGAGGCTAAATAAGCCACACACCCAGCATTTATCAACTTTCTAGCTCTAATTGCAGAAATTAGAAACTTAGAGGTATAAAAAGGCATACCTTGATATTCAAATACTGCACCATTAGGATGACAAAACCTAATCTTTTTCTTTCTGCAATCTAGCATTGCTTCATAAGTCTCAAGACAATCCATACCCAAAATAATATCATAATCTATCAACTGCAGGGCATATAACCGACCCGGCATCTGGTTCCCTTCAATCATAACAGGAGCTTCATCTATATAACTCGAAGTGAGTAGGAACTCACCCGAGGGAACTTCCACTACTAACTCACAAGACTTTTCCTCTAAAGGATGAGTCATGCAATCCAGAAACTCTTCGGAAATGAAATAATGAGAGGCACCCGAATCAAATAAAACTCTTGCTGAATAATCATAAAGAGGTAAAGTACCTTCTATCATATTTGATGCCTCCGCTTGGGCTCGGGTGATAGCCATAACCCGGCCTCTTCCTCGCTGCTGCGGTACTCCTCTGCCACGACCTGCTTGTGGTTGCTGAAACTGCTGAGGCTGCTGCTGCTGCTGCACACCTATTCCATATCCATACTCTCTTGGATAGGGGCAATTGCGGATCAAATGCCCCAGCTGATTGCAATTATAACATCTATACCCTGGTGGAATAATGGGCTGCCTGGCAGTACTTTGATGCGACTCTTCCACCTCCGACCTACCATGACCTTGCTGAAATTGCTGTCGACCTCCCCATCCTCTTCCTTTACCTTTAAATGTTTGCTTCACTTTCTGGCCCCATTTACCAAAACCTGATGAAGAAGGTCCTGCTGGTGCTTTACCCTTACTCGCACCCACTGACTGCTGCGGTAGCCGAAACCTACCTGAGCCTGACTCTCCCACCTGACGAGTCCGAATAGACCTCTCCAACGTAGTTGCCCTTTGAGCTGCTTCTTCCACTGTTTTACACATGAGAGGTACTATTGCATCCTGCAACTCTATTCTCAAACCTCTAATGAAATACTTAACCATCATATTATTATCTGATACTACATAAGGCGCATATCGGCTATGTGCCATAAACCTCATCTGGTACTCTAAAACTGAAGAGTTACCTTGCTGGAGTGTCCGAAACTGCTCTCTCTTTACCTGCTGCACTTGAATCGGAAAGAATGTATCGTTAAATACATCAAGAAATTCCGGCCAAGTGATAGCCTCTTTTGTTTGCATGTAAAGGTGGTCTGCATCTTCAATCACCACCATTCTAATGCAAAGCCTCTCAACTGATAGGCAGCTAACACAACTTTATCTGCTGCCGGACATCTCATGGTCGCAAAGACCCTCTCAATCTCATGAACCCAGTGTTCCGCTGTATCTGGATTCGGCCCTCCTGAATAAGTAGGCGGCTGCAATCTCAAAAATTTCTCAACTTGCATCACTGGCTCCTCTGCTAATAGCACTGGTGGTGGTGGTGGCACGGGTGCTACAAAAGGCACCTCCACTCCTGGCGGGACTGGAGCAATAGGTACAGTCTCTCCATCCCCAGGTGGCACTGCAACCAGTGGTATCGACGCCTGCTGATCCATCCTCCTTTGGATATCAGTGAGGCTCTCCCAGATCCTCTCTATCATACGCTGAGTACTCTCCTCCGGATCATCTCCTCCACCACTCCAGTCTCTTCTATCAGCCATTTCAAATTTCTACATAAACAAAACATCAAACAGAAATCAAAACAACAAATTATCAGAAACCAGGGTCCCTACCAGCAGTGTACAAAGACCGAAATAAGGCTATGTATCTTTCTAGTTCCCTTATATTAACACAGACCTTGCTCTGATACCAACTGTGACGGAACGCCTCGGCCAAGCCCGTTAAACTGATAACGTACTTGATCCGAGTCCGCCTCCCGCGAACGGGCCGAAGCCTCGTTAGGGATACCAAACCACAGTCCGTGTAAACACAAAGGAACACACCATTTCACATATATATTTCACAAGTTTACATAGCCATATTTTCACAAAGCTGAAAGAAAGTACAAGTGCCTGGGGCATACCCCGAGGTACAACTGAAGAAAGTAACCAACTAGCTAGACTACACTGCTGGAGCAGCTACTACACAGCTGGAGGTACTGACCCTGCACCGCTACAACACGGCTCCAAACTGGACGAAGGTCGAGAAACGTCCTCCTCGCTCTCACCTGTGGGGGTAGGGGTGAGCCTCGCTAGTCACTGGCTCAGTAGGGAACTCCCCCAAAACCGAGAAAACCAAAACCACAGATACAAAAGCAGTAAACAGTACCAACAATTTATAGAACAGCTAAGCAGGATATGAAAGCTGTAAAAGTACTCACCGTCTGCCGACTACGAAAAACAACTGTAATAATTTAAACGGCAAACCAGTATAAGTGTACAAGCTAAAGTAGATACAGCCAAACATGAGTCACGTGAACTGATTTGCGACACCAGAGACTAACTTGGACAAGCTAACACAGGTCTACCTCTCAATCTCGCAGCCAAGAACGAAAGGTCCAGCTGCCGCTCCACGTGAAAAGGTCAAGCAACTGTGGAGACCAACTAAACACCACCACCTGCGGACCATACGGTCGCAGGCCCATGCCTGGCACCTCTAGAGACCCTGGCCTGGGCTCGCTAGAGTGAGGCACTGGAAAAGGACTAGCTGGGGACCAGTGTCGACTACTGGTGTCCGTACCCCCAACTACGAGCGCGCTACAAGTGACTAAAGACAAACACAAGTGTCACTGTCCCACTGTCGTCTTTCCCTCAGCCGGACGTACAACTCAAACACAGGAGTGAGGGTGTCCAGGTCAGACGACACAGACCTCGACGGTACAGCACAAGTACCGGGACAAAGCCCCGATCTAACAACCTGGCTCACAAAGAACCTGGGGCACCCAACTGGAGAGGTAACCACGGTAGGCATCGTACTACTTGCCACGTACACAAAATCACGTGCACGTCACACAAACCACGTGAAGACTCACGTAAACCGCGTGCACTAGTAGTCCACTACACGTGAACACCACGTAAACACGTAAAGAACCAGCCAACTGCATACCCAGTATGCTAATCTCAGAAACCACAAGCACTAGGTGCACCACAATTATCGTTGCACCGCTCGATATCAATAAATATTCAATATATCAATATTTAAACCAAAAACATGTTGGCGGCAACATCGACTGTCGTCGATGGGATGTAAACGGCAAGGTATCTGGCCGTCTAGTCCCCAGCTAAAGAACCTGGCGTCAAACAATGTTGACGCCAAGCTCCTCAACTCCAGTTCCTGCAGAAACCCTAAACCGATTCTACAGGCATTCTTGGTCCCGAAACCATTGAGAAAACATGAGAAAATACTTCCTTTAACATGCATGAATCCTAATCAACTCAAAACAACATGTTTCCATTATTGAATTGCTCAAACCACCCATATACCCCGCATGAATACCATTACCCGAAAACACAATTATCATGCGGATTCATGCTTTCCAATTGCATTATTACAACTTATAGGAACTAAATGGATCATTCCCTACCTCAATATGCGCTTAAACCTCCTAAATTCTCCCGGTTCACACCGAACCCTCCACGAGCTCCTACGGAAATTGCACCACATCCTGACGTTTCCTTGGCCAATTCGTCACCGCCTCACGTTCCACGTTCCTCCAATTATCCTTATACAGCTCTTGGAAGTAGTGGGGAAGCAAGAGGCATGAAGACAGGGCAAGGGAGAGAGTGATTGAGCTGAGGGAACTGCTCTCGGGTAGACTATATTCTGCAAGTCGCACAGGTTGGCGTCAACATGGCTGTCGCCAATCAGACCGCCAAGACTAGACGTCCATATTCCTTGTCGCCAAGTTCATATAATAAATGTCAATAAACATGGACGCCAACAAGTCAACGACCACCCCTGGCCTCCAACTCCTACTCAACTGCAGCAGGTCCTATTTTATTTCAGGACCTAACCTGCACCACACCTGCACACACCACACGTCCAAACCACACTGGCCTCACAACGACCACCACAACCAATATCACTTTGAGTAGGTGGGCCTTCCTGTTTCTCGAGCTCTCTTTCTGAAGTGGGTCCTCCCATGATCATTATCTCCACCCCTTTCATGGGTTGTTTGTCTTCTTGGCCCAGGCTTGGTGCTCGTCCCCCTCCTTTAGACCACTGAGCCAACCTTCCAACTTTTGGTCGATGATGCCATGCTGGATGAGTGCTTGGATCTCAAAATGTAGATGGCAGCAGCTGCCCATGCGGGGCCATGATTTTAATGATATTCACAGTATTTTATCTTGTTGCGCCAATCTGGGTTCCCCTCATCTTCTTCGACCACTTCAAGTATGGCTTCCCCTGATCTCTATTGGAATCTATGAAGGAGGAATTGTGAAGGTTGGTGCCAGTGTGCCCTTGGTTCTACAACAGCTTACGTCGATCATCCCATCTCAGCCTTTTGTCCTCCCTGGGGATGAGTTGGTTAGGTTTCTCCTATCCTCAAGTGGCACTAGGGTGGAAGAATGTGCCTTTAGGATTGCCTAGTGGTTGTTGTACCGAATCGCCATGCTCATCAGCTCGAAAAAAGTAGTGGGTGGCTTCTTGCCTAGCAAATCTCGTAGATCGAGGTTGGTGGTTCCTCCCATGGGATCCGAGATGGCTATGTTTATGTCTAACCTAGGATTTGGAGGGCCTTTAAGTAAAAATGGGCTATATGTGCCCAGAGGGACTCACTTGGCCTGTGTCAGACAGTTGTGAGGAACTCCAAGCTCTTCATTGGTTTGGTATTGCTCGTGAAATGCTCAATGATGCATTGGTTGAGCATCTAAAATGATGAGATGGAGACTGGGGGAAGGATCTTGAACTAGACAGTGGCCCCTCCCTCGAGCATGGTCGGGAACACACAACACTTGATTGCATGAGACGTCTTGGAAAGAGAGAAGGGTGCTAAAAGCAATCCAAGTGGTTAGATGGACTTGTGGTCTAGTTGGACGACTTCATGGCCGTCATCTCCAACTTGTTGAGATGTGCTACTATTCCTCTGTGAATGGATATTAGAGGAGCAAGTTGGTGGCCAAGGCTGAGGGGCTGGCCAACTAGTCACTGAACTTCCTTCTGCACCTCCTTGAGCTTCTTCTCTAGCACCCAACCATCATGGGGATTGTGGCAGCTATGGTGGGGTGAATGCTCATTGAAGTTGCTTGCGACAGTTGAGGTGGAGGAGGTGGGGAGGTGCTGTCGGAGGTACCTACCTCTGTGTTTGAGGTCTCTACCAATTGAGGTGGGCATGGGGCTGCCGACATCACTTGAGATGGGTCCTACACCACCTCTAGGGGAGTCCCTCCTGTTTGGGAGGAGAAGACCAATTGCTTGGTGAGGGCCCCCACAAGATTAAAAGGATGACTAGGCCCTTGACTGCTTCTAGGTAAGGGCCTAAAATTGCTTGAGGGTGATTACAGGGGCTGGATTCCATAATCCGACTATCTCCTTGTAGCACCCCGAAAATTTTAATTACATAAAAATTAAAAATAAATGGAAATAAATAATTTCCATAATATCATAGTATTTTAATATACGTATCATTATCGTATGTGCTAAAACACGTAAGAAAATTCCGTAAAAATTATAAATCAACCTAAATATTATTACTAAATGTTTCATAAAGAAATTTGTGCCAAGAAAAATCATATCATCCAAGTCTAAAGTGTTTCGCGACTTATTATCGTAATTCATGAATAAGTCGTAAAATCATTATCACACGTACGTGGATGAGTCAGAAAATTAAATAAAAATCATATATGGACTTCAAATAATATCCTCTAATGACCCCTTAAGAAATTTGGTTCAATAAAAATCATGTGGGCTAGGTTTGAGAGTTATTGTGACCGATTATCTAAATAAGAAAACAAGTCGGAAAACCGTTAACACGGAAATACGACGCAATCAAAAATTAAATAAAAGTGTTGGGGAGACTTCCAACATTATATATTGATGACCCATTATCATAATTGGGCCAATGGGCAACATTTGGCCCAAAAATCAAATAAAGCTAGAAAATATATAGAAATTCGTAACCATAAATAAGCTGAAATTAAAAAGAGGCAATTAGAGTTGAATTGAGATGCAATCATGCATTCATGGCAACCCAAATTCGTGCCTAACTATGATGGGAGGTTTCCTAATGCCTCACACACTCAAAGGGAGGAGGAAATCATCAAAAATAGGAAACCAAACATGGCAATCCCGAAATCCTCTTTTCCTAGTTATAATAGGACTCCTAAACACTATGGTTACTTAAATACTCTTCACACAAACCCTAGGAACGAATTTAGAACTTGATAGGGTCGTGTGGAGGAGCTCTTGGTGGCTGAGGAGCTGTGGAACGACCACAAGAAGCCGTTCTTCTTCCCCTTCTCGTCTGCTGCGACCTGCACAAACCACTCTCTTGAAGTCGACCAAAGGTGAGTCAAACCTAAACCAAACCTTGCAAGGCCTATACCCCTGGAACGAGGGTCAAGTCTACGTTCTAACCCAAGTGGAATGCCCAAATTCCATGCAGTATACACGGAGTAGTAAGCGTTTTCCTCCAAGTGGTCTGAACACAGGTTTTCTAGAATAACAGGACTTCTTCAACCCAAAAGGTAGGTTTTCTCGGGCCAAATCTTAACATATCCTATACCAATGTGTAGAGCATCAAGTTAACTTTCATTTCCCACTAGTTTCATCGAATTTCATTTAGTAGATTTTGATTTATAAGCGTGTTGCCAAAATCGCGCACTGTTAGAGCTTTTCCCGTTCTTAATATGTTGCACGTGTTTCAAGACCGAATTAGAGAAAACTCATAACATGAAAGTTATTCTACTAGTTGTCCTCGTCAGGTTTCATGTTGAACATTTTGTCTAAATCTCATTAGTTAGAGATTTATAAGCACATTAAGAGGGTTGCTGCATAAAACTACGTCTTCAGGTTACCCTTGGTCTGACCTTGTGTTCCCCGTGATCAAAGCCTATCGAAACCATCCTTATTATCCAATCCCGATTTATTGGAAGTACCCTTGTATGTCTAGGTTGTTTTAAAATTGGTTTCGTTATTTTTCATACCCTGTACAAATCGTTCTCTATTTTAGAAGCACCCTGTGTCAAAAGAAGGAAAGTCTGGTCCGTAATCCAAGAACCTGTCCTTGCTCTGGCAGGATCTGGCGCAGATCCTGTGAACGCGACGACTCGATGTGTCGTCTTCCGAGGTCTCGTCGTGACAGCCCGACATGTCGCGACCTGATTGCGACAAGACCTTTGTCACGATCATGCTGCCAGAATCTGACAGCCCAGTCGCGTTCTGCACAACCCCCTGTCGCCTTCTAGACATCCCTTCGCGGCCCTTGTCCTATCGCAATCTGACACCCTGTCGCCTTCCTTGTAGGCACCTGTCGCGATCTCAGGTTTTGTCATGAAAACCCCCCCTTACTTTCTTGTAAACCTAACTGCCTTACCCAAGGGCTGGTCAAGGTAATATTTAGTGGGTAAATCACATGTCTTGGGTCTGATCATTACATGATTGTTGTTTAATGGCTTAAAAGTGATTAACCCATTTAAAAAGCTTTAATTACATGGATGCTATTCTAAGTGCTCCTTAAATGTTATGATCCATTCATGTTCTTGTGATTTAATCTTCCTACTGTCCTACCATGTTTAAATGATAAGAGTTATCATAAAATCTGGCAAACCATGATGAGTTAAAGTGCATAGTTTTGTTCCATGTTATATTGTCAAGTGCTTCCTGCGAGTTTGAGACCGATGGTTTGAGAATTGAGACATGCGTACCGCACTACACACTAGCACTGTTAGGTAGCCTTTTCTTGGGAAATTAGAAACTCTCTACCGGTCATTCCGAATCGGTAGACTAGCGACCTTTTCACCAAGGCCTCCGTAAATCTCCTCTGACCATGGATTCCCACATGGCCGACGAGTTGGTTGTACCATTGAAGTTCCCTGGAGATAGCGTGCACTTCCTTTCTCTTCTTGTTCTCGTGAGTGTGACTTACAAACTAGACTAAAGCCATTAATGTAAAGATTGAACAAAAGTATAAATTGTACCGTTATGCTGCCGAATTTATCTCTTGACCATTGTTATCATGAAATCATGTTCAATTACCTATTACTTGTTCCCATCATCATCATGGACATGACATTACACCTGCTTTGTCATGTCACGTCATTTAATATAGCTCTAAATGCCGGAACGTGAGCGAACGAGGAATCAAGAGTAGAACTCTAATTAAATGAGCAGAAAATTGCTCGGGCTTTATTAAATAAAATAATATTTATTCATTGACATTCTATATGTATTACATGACTCTCCATTTACAACTCAAACTTAAATGCTGCAAGGATTGATCTCTCTGCCCACAAATCCTGATATCCTGCCTTAGAACCGTAGATAACCTGAAAAAGTAGAATTTGGTGAGCTAACTAGCCCAGTAGAATTCAATTCCTTGAAATAGAAAGGATTCACATGTATACAATCAAGAATAGGAACATGTCTACGGTAAACACTGAGTGGTCAAAACACTAAGTCAAACCAATAACATATGTAGAACGAAACAGTATAGAACATGATCAATAACTCAGGAAGATACTTAAGTTCAGTATCAGTCAGGTATTCACACGGATATGTATGAGATGATGACTAATCAAGCAGGAAATGATGTATGCCAACATCCTGGTGTCCTCATTGTCCCCGCGCGGCCACTGACAAATTCGGGTGCTCCTCCCGGGACTGAACCAGCCCCTTGCACAGGCATAATTATCAAACGAGTCCAAAGACTCACAACTTGTCATCATAACACACTCACTCTGGTAATGGCTCAAGGGTACACATGTAATCATGTCTCACACAACAAGGATTTGGGGTTACTTTCACTGATTTCACAATTGATATCTTTACATAGATAAGAGGTAGTTGGAAAGTTCAAGTTCAGAGATATTCAATAGGTACAAGAATCACATTAGTTTAGGATGTCCAAGAATGATCCAAAGATGGATGGAAATGACATTTAAATGACTCATCAAGTAGTATGTTTAGAGTCCAAGAAAATAGAAAAGTAAAAAGTCAAAGAATATATCATGAGAATAGTCATGAAATCTATATGATTGATTGAACCATTCATTTACTAATTCTAATTCAGAGTTGGAGATAATAACATGTCAAGGTGAAAGCCATATGGATGTAATTTAAGGGATGAACAGGTTTGACTTTCCTTCAGTAGGAGAGGGCTCCATTGGAGAAGTCATATGTGTGTTTATCATTTTTCACCGGGCCTTGCATTTTTATCATTCTACTAGGTTTACTCGAATTATGAGATTTTTAGGTAGGCCAAATTATGAGAAATTAAAAAGACGCTATTTTTATGGAATCGCTAAAATCGTGTTTTCTCTTCTTCGGTGGGAGAGTTGACTTTTTATTGGTAAGAGATATGATTTTTCTGACATTTTTATTGGATTCAAATGGGGGGTACTTCCTTATTTACATGTAATATTTTAAGTAAATGAACATTTACTTAAATGATATGGAATGTAAATAAGGTATGAGTTTGCAGTCTTGCAGAGGTTCTGCTGACACTTCTGAAGGAAGCAGTCCTGACAGAAACACAGAAATCTGGCTAAGTCTACTATATATATGTGAGTCGAATCATGTACAAATGGGTGAGTCGAATCATGTATAAAGGGTCAGTCGATTCATGTATAAAGGGTCAGTCGATTCATGTATAAATGGGTGAGTCGAATCATGTATAAAGGGTGAGTCGATTCATGTATAAAGGGGTCAGTCGATTCATGTATAAAGGGTGAGTCGATTCATGTATAAAGGGTGAGTCGATTCATGTATAAAGGGGTGAGTCGAATCATGTATAAAGGGTGAGTCGATTCATGTATAAAGGGGTCAGTCGAATCATGTATAAAGGGGTGAGTCGATTCATGTATAAAGGGGTGAGTCGATTCATGTATATTACTGTAGCATTCGATTCATGTATATTACTCACAGTCTGGTACTTAGAAACTTTTTAGCAGGGGGTTGGATGGTCTCGCAGTGTATAGCATGAACAAGTGTGTGTACAGGGGTGTACACATACTGGTTGTAGGGATGATCCTAACTAAGTTAAGCTTACAGTATGACACAGGAAGACTTTTATTACTTTAGAAGTGATCACAATCATGGTATGAGACATTCCTAGAATAATCATGGAGGGTCAAACAGTAGCATAATACCTTGTCCAAGGATGAACAGAAAGAAGAAGGATGTTTGAATCCTACACAGGAGATTTCATAGCACGTAAAGTGAGTAAGATTGAGAGAGAAAGGAAAATAATTCTACCTTACTGATTTGGAGTAAGTTTCCCTCAACACAGAACTTCCCAGAAATAGGGAAAAGAAGAGAAAGCTTGCAGCAGTTGGAGAGATCTGATCTATATCAACCGAAGCAAGAGCAACACACAACAAGTAGCTCCAACCCCAAGATCTGCAGCCCCTTTTACTTAGAAGTAGCAGCAGGAAGCACTAGGAGAAAAACCGAAGAAAGTGATAGATAGGGAGAACGTCTAGGAGAAGCTCTCCTGGGAAGGTCGGAATGCTGCGCACAGGAAGATTTTTATCACCCAAAGCTTCAGGTGCAAGGCACGCATGCTTACAGGTGTCGGGGTAAAAACCCCCAATTAATCACCCACAGCCACCTGGTCCAAGCATCGCCCTACAATTAGCACATGGGTAAAAAAACATGTAAGGGATCTAACCCACCATGACATAGGCTTACGTTGCCCATGGTCTTACGAGAATTTCCAGAAAAATCCTTCCCGTAATTAGCCCATAAATCAGCTGATCTAAATATCCTCTTGTAAACATATCCAAATGAAGTCTATTTGTGTTGAAATTTCAGCCATAAGCTAATGTAATGGTTTTACAAATTATGGTGATTTTTATTTAATTTTTAGAATTTATTTTACACAGGGTGAAAATTCACCCGAAAAATAGTTGCGGCGACTTATCCTCGAAGTCCGCATGTCAATAAATCCAGATATTTATATTTATATTATCTCCACATTTTTCTGAGAATTATGATGTTCTCAGATTTATTTTTCGTTACAGTTTTCCGGTGTCGTCCTGATAGAGCGCACACCTCAAAGTACGACACTGGGGTATCATTTATTAACACTAATTAATTCTAGATATTAATTATTTCAATCTCCTAATAATAATCAAGTGTAATAATCATATTACTTATATTTTCTAGCACATAATATTTTCTGGGGTGTTACATGCTTACTTATTGAAACTCTCATTGGCCATTAATAATGACTGTGGGTATCTACATTTAAAATTTAAGTGAGATGCTGACAGGGCACGTCATGTGTCCAAGGGCTCCAATCTAGCCCCAATGACGGCGAGTCATAGATATACTGTTAACCATGGGGTATAATGATTACTGGCGTTGCATCTGCGCTGGGAAAATCGTGCGTGTGTGTTGAATGATAGATACAATACCACATACACGTGACCTAGTGTACATTCTTGATGGATCTTTTCTCGGTGTACATTAGTGTCTACGTGCCTGATTAGTGTTACTTGATCGTGCTCGTGCTTGCTTGCTTGCTTGCGTGATATGGCCATCCTGCATTTATTACAATTTACATGATATCTTGCGTGCTTGTACAAAGTGATCTATTTCTAGTTCTCTCTTGTCATCTTGTTCATCAATCTTGTTCTATCATGATCTCTCTCTCTAGCTTGTTTTATATATCATGTTTTAACGTATTTTATTCGTACTTGCATATCATTCATCATACTTGCCCAGTTCTAAAATGTTAATCACTTATATCATTGTCCGCACATTGAGATATAAATCCTACTGAGCTAGTTTGCTCATTCCCTACTTTTACCCAATCTAGGTGACCATGAAGTGCAAGAGGAAGAGCAAGTCGAGGATGGGAATGTGTCCGAGTGAAGAGCGTTCCAAACATGAGTCTATCTATAGTTAGTTTATTTTGAGTGTTAGAACAATGTAGTAGGAAGTGAGGTAGTATGTACTTTTGCTTTTATCGAGTCTTAGTCCTGTATTAGTTTATCTGAGACAAATATGAGATTTGAATACAATTTATAATTGAGTTCACATTTGGGCCCTATTATGATGTTGTGTTGATACACATTTAGTGCGTGCTAGCTAGAGGCTTATTTGTCGACTGTCTACGTCTCAAAATATCAACTCGAATTAATTAATAATATCCGCTGCGTAATTCTCGGGACGTGACAGCCTCGTCCTCTAGGGCCTCCAAATCTTTAGAACAAATTGCACCTTGTCATTTGGTGGAGCTATGGAAGTTGCTCATTCCCATAGATGTCACCAAATGATAAGGTCAATTTGTGTCCTAAAGCGTGATCCAACCTCATCGAGCTTGAGACCTAATCTTGAGAAGGACTCAATAGAATTGTTGATGTCGGGAATGTGCTGTCGCTTAGTTCCTACCTGTTGAAGCATCTTGTAAATATAAAGGGTGAGCTGGGGAGGGGTTCCTTATGAAAACCTTTCAGCATACAACTCAGTCCGAGCTTTTGAGTGAGTGTGTGTGTGTGTGAGAGAGAGAGAGAGAGAGAGAGAGAGAGAGAGAGAGCTGTCTATTGATTTGACAGTGTTGCATTTATCAATACATGTCTCTCAAGACTTCTTTTTGGAGGTTACTATAGTTGAGAGTAAACTCTCCTAACCAATATGGAACTAAATCCCTTCCTCAATCTCTTCTTTCTCTTCAGTTGTTATGTTGTCTAACCTAAGCTTGGGCCCGAGTTATTGGACCAAGCAAACGTAGACACCAATATTTCACCAATTGAATCACATTGCAAAAAAAAAAAAAAACATCCCCATTTTAACACCTCTTCTCTTCCCTTAGTGATTAACAAATCGCCACCCTTCAAATCCATCTCAAGAGATGAAGCTTATAGATTTTTTTTTAAAACTTTTTTACACACGTTAATCTTACAATAAAAGTTATAAAATTGTCATTATCATTAAAATATTTTTAAAATATCACTATTAAATCTTAAATATTACAAAAATAACGTTGATGTTATGTTTCGTTACCACTTTAGTATGACTCACCAAAAAAAGTAACAAGATTGTCCATAGGTTACCTTAAGTGCTAAGATGTCTTACCTCTTTAAAACATTGGAGATATTTTTGTCAAAAGATATTCAGTTATTTAATAATAAGATTTGGAAGATATTTCATATTTCTAATAGAAATTAATTGGGACTAGGAAACAAAATAGTCTAGCAAACATAACATAAGTTAGTTGCAATTTTTGTAACATTTTTTAACTGATATGCTAGCAAACATTTGTAATTTCTACTATAAGAATGATTTGTAAGTAAAAATCCCAAAAATAAGTTGGTGGGCACTTCCTCTGAAAGATAAGATCTCAGGTGTCATAATGGGCAGGACGTTGGAAAGAGAATGACATTAATCATTTCTCCTAAAAAATTGTTATGTTATGTCATGATAGGCAGGAAAAAAAAGAGACCTCTCTCTCTCACTCGGCACTCCACATGTTCTTCGCACGTGTACTTCACATGTTCTTAGCACGTGAGTATTTTCATTATGAGAAATACTTGTTACTTAGTCAGCATTTGGTAACAATGTTGAAGGAGAGATTCCAATCATTCAATCATTGAAAAACTATTTTTTCTCACTCCTAACTCTTAAGTGAGGAAAATGTGTTTTTAGATTTGGCTTTGAGATTTTGAGAAGGGAGAAAAGAGATAGACAGAAAAAATGCAATGATGAAGCATGGGCTTTTGTGCCCCAAAACAGGTCTTGGTTAATTTTTACCTCAAAATTTGATTTAAAAAAAAGGAGAAAACCCCCAACGGGTTACCAAACGCTGCTTTAGTCACAAATAAATCACGTAGTTTTTTATATTTAGTTGTTTGAAAAAGATTTAAGGTATTTTTATATTACACTTAAGTATAATATAATTAAATATTAAATTATGTGACATCTAATAATTGAGTTGTCACTCTATCACTCATCATGTGAAGAGTGTCATATAAATTCAGTATCTAATTATATTACACTTAAGTATAATAAAAAAATATATTAAAATTTTGTCGTATTATTCTGTTGATCCTAAATACAAGTGAGATGGACCTTATAATTTTGAATATATTGCAAGGCCCATCTTTTTATGTTTGAGACAGGTTGATGTAGACGGGTACGAGCGTACAACAAATCTTGCCCTTTATCTTGTGAAAATTGTGAAGCGACATGATAAGTTGGGCCTCTCTCCAAATGTTGTCTCCTCTGCATTGGACGCAGATCCTATGTATCAACATTTTACACCATTTTCTTACACCATAATTTATAAAAATTTGAAAAATTGAAAAATATAAAATTTTCTATTATTGTAAGGAGAGTGGATTCTATTAAAATCTTATTAGAGAATATATATTATTATCTATTCTCTAATAAGATTTTAATAGAATCCCTTGTTTTTATAATAATAAAAATTATATATATTTATTTTTAAATAATTTTTTAAAATTTGTGGTGTAAAAAATTGGTGCAGAGGATCTCAACCTCCCTCTGTTATCTTTAAAAAATAAACTATCTTTCGACTATTGAGAGTACAAATTTGGTACTGCCAAGCATTTGATGAAACTTGTAGCTTAATGGAGATCGTTGCTTGTTGAAAGGGTCAACTGTAATATCCTGTGCTTAGTTCCAAGACCTTTAGTTTCCTCTTAAAATTATTTCAGAACTTTGAACCATTTTATCTTTTTGAATTAACTAGTTTATCCCATACTTTAAGCTGGAATTCACCACTTATGGGAAAAGATCTAATAACTAAGTGCTAGAAGCCAAGGTTCTTATGTAAATTGTTCCTCCTAGCCTTAGAATAAGTCTCCTGTTGTTGGGTTTCCAAGCCCAGCCTTAGAAGACCTCATCAAGATTAAGTTTGCTCGTGTATGACGAAGTGCCCTTTGTGTATGACGAAACTCTACTTCGTGTATGACGAAACTCTACTTCGTGTACTATGAAGTTACCTTTGACTTCAGCTTTTCCTTCATATATGATGACGTTCTACTTCGTGTATGATGAAGCTTCTTTCGTGTATGATGAAGTGCTGCTTTGTGTATGACGAAGCTCTACTTTGTGTACGATGAAGATAACTTCGATTTCAGTTTTCCCTTCATTTTCGATGAAGCCTAACCTCGACTCATGTTATGTGAATGACTTCAACTTTGACTCTAGTTGGAAGTCAACTTCGTCTAGTCCCTGTGACTAGTCAAACTTCGTCTAGCCCCTATGACTAGTCAAATCATGACTTCGACCTTAGTGTCTGACAGAATAATCATGATTTCTCTAAAAGTTTCGCCGCATGCCTTTCAAATCCTTTTCTACTCTTAGTTCCATTAGTCATCCTTGTTGGGTTAATGTCACCTCCCTTGACCTGCATGTTGGCCAGCTGTTTGAACCTTCTTGTTGTTATCAATCATCTAACTCTTATTACACCCTCACTACCACCCTTATCGCTGACCCTTTTTCCTCTTGCTGTTAAAGGAAAGATGAAGGTCAGAGCTCGGGGTCGAAGCGACGTCCTGGTGGAGTAGGCCTCCCAGTCGTCTCGAAGGAGCTCTAGGCTAGGTTCTTCGATTCTAAAGGTAGGCATGACCAAGTCATTTCTTTGCCATTCTAAAACTTCTCTAACTCTTTTGAACAATGCTACTGGGAACAATGATACTGCCTTGCATTATGTTCCACAAGTCCTTTCTGATTTCCCCTTCACTTCTCATGCTACTAGTACTCTTGTGTTCCATGTTATGCTGTTCTTAGCAAGATATATGAACTTTCTCTCTATGGGATGGTTGGGACTTCTTATGGTTGACATCATATATGAGTTGTCGGTCGTAATGATGGCTTCATCCCACAATTCTAAGCGTGAGTGGTTAGTGTAGACACGATAAAAATGACACCACAATGAGTAAATCTCGTGTTGCACTAAAATATGTCAAGTGGCCCTCCAAATTATAAATTTTGAGTGATTTCCCTTGTTTTCATCATTTTCTCACATTTATCTATTTTTGGAGATTGTTTGGAAATTTTTTTGATATTTTATGGCATTTTTAAAAGGGCTTTTCAAAGAAAAAAACAAACGAAAAAAAAATAAAAAAAAATCAAATGGCAGTGGCGGCGTACAGAAAAGGGAAGTAAATATATAAAAAAGGGGGAGTCAAATGGCCATTTTGACGTCAAATGGTGGCAGCGGCGGCGTAAAAAGGGTAAGAAAATCTTTTGTAAATTGAGAGTGGTCGCGATTTAAAAAGTTTCTAAAATTATTTTTTGGCAAGTCTAATATGTGACGGTTTAATACGTTGTAATTTTTAGACAATTTTTTGGTAATCAATTTTTTCTTAAAATGATTGTCTAATGTGTGTCGGGTCATCTAGACGTATTTTTTAATTGCGACCACTGAATTTATCGTGATTTAACAGTCGTACTGAATCTCAAAATTTGAGTCAGATCTCCTAATCATACTGTGTTTGATGTCTTGAGATGTGTGCCAACCCCCATAAATATAATTTTTCGTCATATTTGTCTTCTCTATTATCCAAATGCTTAAGATCTCTCTCCATTTCTCCCATAAAACTTAATGTTTGATTTATGAGAAGAGGGCCGACCAAAGAGAAGACGGAGCTACCATGATCTACTGTTCTAGATTCCGCTACTGTTCCATCCACGAGCCATACATGTTGAAATCTGCCATGTCGTGCATGTTGAAGGCCATGCACTTGACCACCATCTGCTAAGTGCTCTCTCTCTTTATTTTAAGAGAAAGGCTTTGTATAAGTGACTGCAGGATCTATCTCGAGAGTGAGGACATCTACCCCATCATTTGGAATTTGTAGTGCCCTACTGAAAAGATTAAGAGTAATCTTAAAGGAGATACCCTGAATAGTAGTGAAAAGCTCATCTTGGCACATACCCAAATTGTTGTAAAACTCCAAAACTGCTGATGGAGAATAAGACTTCTGAGACATCATAAATTTAAGCCAGCCTTGTTCTTCAAATAGTGTAGTCAACCCGCGAAACATATCTTCCAAGGAAGGAAAATCCACATACCGAGGTTGTATGATCTTCTTGAAGACTCGTTGACCTTGCGCAGTTTGATGTTTGATGGAACATTCAACTCTGGGAGTCTGTCATCTATGAACTTTGATCGGCGCTCATCAGGGGCTCTTGAACTTTGACCTTCTCCTTCAACGCTGTGCTTCCCAGCAGTCGTGCGTTTTCCCCTGTAGTTCATTCTGGAAGCAAATGATAATGGCCAAATAGAAGAGGAAATGTAGTAGAGAAAGGTGTGTCCACAACTCTGGTTTTTTGGCCCTACAACTAGGCGGTTTGCTGAGGGAGGTGATTGTGTCGAGTGTCGACAACTAGGGTTCTTTTTAGTTTTTATTGTATTTGCCTCTTTGGAAGTGAACCCCCACAATAAAACTGGAGCGATTATGAACCGTCGGTTCACCATCCAAACCGGACAGGGTTCGGTTGTCGACAACTGAATAATAGGTGTCGACAACCTATAATCGTCTGTCGACAACCATCCACTGGTTGTCGACAACTACGAACCGCTTCAAAAATGTTGTTACGGATGGAACAGTACCTGTCGACAACCATCCACTGGTTGTCGACAACTATGGCCCGCCTTCAAAAATGCTATTCTGGATGGAACAGTACCTGTCGACAACCATCCACTGGTTGTCAACAACTATGGCCAGCCTTCAAAAATGTTGTTCTAGATGGAACAGGACCTGTCGACAACCATCCACTGGTTGTCAACAACTATGGCCTGCCTTCAAATTGAGTATTTTAGACCCCAACTGTGGGAGTACATCACCATTGGATTTCAGGTTTTTTTTTTTTTTGGGGGGGGGGGGGGGGGGGGGGTTATCATGACCCTTCCTTTGAGACATATACTTGTCTCTAGGTAACATTTTGGTTCCAAGAATGCACCTAATATTTTAGAACAAATTATTTATTAAAAATATATATAATAACAAAAACCAATGAAGTTGTCTAAAACTGGTAGTTTGGAACCCAACTGCTGCACATCTTGGAGTCCAAGAAGCTATTTTGGAGTCCAACATTACCATTTTGACTCCAAACCTGAGTATTTTAGAGCCCAACTTGTGGGAGTACATCACCATTGGATTTCATTTTTTTTTTTTGGGGGGGGGGGGGGTAATCATGACTCTTCCTTTGGGACATGTACTTGTCTCTTGATAACATTTTGGTTCAAGAATGCCACTAATATTTTAGAACAAATTATTTATTAAAAATAATCATAAAATAATAAAACCAATAAGTTTTCCAAAACTGGGTAGTTTGGAACCCATTACTGCACATCTTGGAGTCCAACAAGCTATTTTGGTCCAATATTACCATTTTAACTCCAAACCTGAGTATTTTATAGCCCAACTTGTGGAGTACTTACTATTGGATTTTAGTTTTTTTTTTTGGGGGGGGGTGGGGGTGGGGTAATCATGACCCTTCCTTTGGGATACGTACTTGTCTCTTGGTAACATTTTGGTTCCAAGAATGTCACTAATATTTTAGAACAAATTATTTATTAAAATATATCATTAAATAATAAAAACCAATGAAGTTTTCCAAAACTGGGTAGTTTGGAACTCAACTGTTGCACATCTTGGAGTCCAAGAAGCTATTTTGGAGTCCCATTACCATTTTGACTCCAAACATGAGTATTTTAGAGCCCACTTGTGGGAGTACATCATCATTGGATTTCAGTTTTTTTTTTTTTTTTGGGGGGGGGGGGTAAATCATGACCCTTCCTTTGGGACATGTACTTGTCTCTGGTAACATTTTGGTTTCAATGCCACTAATATTTTAGAATAAATTATTTATTAAAATATATCATAAAATAACAAAACCAATGAAGTTTTCCAAACTGGGTAGCCTGGAACCCAACTGCTGCACATCTTGGAGTCCAAGAAGCTATTTTGGAATCCAACATTACCATTTTGACTCCAAACCTGAGTATTTTAGAGCCCAACTTGAGGAGTACATCACCATTGGATTTCAATTTTTTTTTCTTTTTTGGGGTGGAGGGGGGGGGGGGGGGGGGGGGTAATCATGACCCTTCCTTTGGGATATTGTACTTGTCTCTTGGTAACATTTTGGTTCCAAGAATACCACTAATTTTAGAACAAATTATTCATTAAAATATATCATAAATAATAAAAACTAATGAAGTTTTCCAAAACTGGGTAGTTTGAAACTCAACTGCTGCGCATCTTGGAGTCCAAGAAGCTTTTTGGAGTCCAACAATACCATTTTGACTCCAAACTGAGTATTTTAGAGCCCAACTTGTGGGAGTTTTTTTTTTTTTGGGGGGGGGGGTGGGGTAATCATGACCCTTCCTTTGGCACATGTACTTGTCTCCTGGTAACATTTTGGTTCCAAGAATGCCAATAATATTTTAGAACAAATTATTTATTAAAAATATATCATAAAATAACAAAAACCAATCAAGTTTTCCAATCTGGGTAGTTTGGAACCCAACTGCTGCACATCTTGGAGTCCAAGGAGCTATTTTGGAGTCCAACATTACCATTTTGACTCAAAACCTGAATATTTTAGAGCCCAACTTGTGGGAGTACATCATCATTGGATTTTAGTTTTTTTTTTTGGGGGGGGGGGGGGGGGGTGGGTGTAATCATGACCCTTTCTTTGGGACATGTACTTGTCTCTTGGTAACATTTTGGTTCCAAGAATGCCACTAATATTTTAGAACAAATTATTTATGAAAAATATATCATAAAATAACAAAAACCAATAGCTGTCGACAAGAAAAGTCGTTTGTCGACAACCTACAAGCTGGTTGTAGACAACTATGGCCCGCCTTCAAGAATGATGTTCTGGATGCACAATACCTATCGACAACCATAGGTTGGTTGTCGACAACTATGGCCGGTCTTCAAAAATATTGTTCTAGATTACCAGTACCTGTCGACAACCACAAACTAGTTGTCGACAACTAAGGCCCATCCTGAAGTAGGTGGTTCTGGATGGAAAAGTACATGTCGACAACCACAGGCTGGTTGTCGACAACTATGGCCCGTCTTCAAAAATGTTGTTCTGGATGACCAGTACCTGTCGACAACCACAAAGGGGTTGTCGACCACTACAGACCGCCTTCTGAATGTTTTTATATTTTGATGTCCATCTTGTCTGTTTTGACTCCAAACCTGTGTATTTTGGAGCTCAACTTATGTACAAACAACTACACCACTGAGTTTCACTTTTGGTTTTTTTTTGTTATGATGGCCCTTCCTTTGAGACATGTAGTTGTCTCTTGACAATTTTGGTTCTCTAAGAGTGTCACTGTATTTTTGAACAAGTTATTTATTGAATACAAAATATGTAATATCAAAAACCATGGTTTTCCCAGACTGGGCACTTTGGAGCCCCTGCTGCATATTTTGGAGCCCAATAGCTTATTTTGAATTCCATCGTAGTTGTTTTCACTCCAACGTTAGTATTTTGGAGCCCAACTTCTGCACATACATGACCACTGGAGTTTCATATTTTTTGATATTTGGTTATGATGGCCCTTCCTTTAAGACATGTAGTTGTCTCTCTTGGCAATTTTGGGCTCCAAGATGTCACTGGTATTTATGAACAAGTTGTTTATTAATACAAAAATTGAAATATCAAAATCAATGGAGCCCACTGCTGCATAGTTTTGGAGTGCAACAGCTTATTTGATGTCCATCACCTCTATTTTGACTCCAAACATGAGTATTTTAGGCCCAACTTCCACACATACATCACATATCCTGAACATACTCATTAAACAAAATGAATACCACATGTGGAACACTTCCTGGAGGCCTGAAGATTTAATTTCATCTAAATGTGCACCTCTAATTACAGAAGCATCTTTTTACAACCCTCATTCTCACACAAACTGAAATGAAAATGTAACAACACCATTCATACATTGTTTAATGACATTGACAGAAAATCACAAGCTAGTTGGAGCCGAAATTTCTTGACATCATTGTCAGTGAAGCCTCAACATAATTCCTGCTTCCTCGTTAGGCGGTCTACATACATGAAACAATACATAGCGCAATTCACTAGAATTTGGTTGTTGGGGACATTTCTCATCAAATATTAACTAAAATTCATCAGCATTTCTGTAGCCTTCGTATCGAAGATATGCTTTGAGAATTGGTTCCTGTGAACAATAAAACAAAGAATGTAATTAATTCATAATGTTTATAACTGACTGCAAAGTTAGTTGGCCATACCCAATTCCTAGCGCATGTGTCATAAGTTGCATGTCTCTGCAGCAGAATTGTAGACTATGATGCGGCATTGCTCCATTGTAGACTAAGCAGGAACCATTGTTCGATACATGGACAACAAAGAACAGGAATTGAAAATCTGATAGTGGGCATCCTAGTTTTTCATGGTCGAGACAAGTATGCAGTTTGTGGGCCCTGTCATTATTAGAGCCATCTGTAAGCATAATCCATGAGCAGAAAATGGTACCAGGAATTCCCATCGGTGGTACGAATTTGGGATAAGGGCTTCCTGATCTCTTTGTCTCTCTTTCATGGCATGGAAGACAATGTCAATAACCTGCAACCACAAAAAATAATAGAAAAGAAGACATTAGGAAAATTAATGGACAATGGAATTCAAGGTACTGTTCGTGCAATGGCCAGTATTTACCTCATCATCCATCATATTGCCCCATAGTATATCCCAAATATGTGACCACTTCAATGAACAATCATTAGTGAAGGTCAAGACAGTGTGACTGAAATGTTGACAATCAAGAATGAAGTATAGTTTAAATTATGAAATTGAAGCCAATAAAAAATTTGTATTGTCCAAGAAGTTATTTACTTGGGTCAACATATCCCTCCTCGGCAAGAAGGCCTCGACTCTGCTCTCTGCCTCTCACTGGCTTCAGATTTGCATGTCCATTCCTTATAAAGCCTGAAAGCTTGCTCATTGCCTCCAACATAAATCATGTAAAGATAAATTAGAAAACAAGAAATATAAATGACTAATGCATGACATCAAATAATCTAGTTTGCAGTTGTACCTTGTTCCCTTTCTTTCGCTGATATGCTGTTTGTTTTTTTGGAGCCTTATCCAGCCTTCTGAATGGTGATTGGTCATACATTCCAGGCTGTCGATCGTCTCGACACATGATATTCTTTATTAGGGACGTCGGGATAATCAGTGCGGTGGTAGGAACCACACTTACTGGATCAGGTACAATAATCCCCTGTTCCACGATCAAAACAGATGCATTTGCATCATCATAAGCAGGGGCAGGAGTGAGTGATGGTGGGGTGGAGAAGAACTTTTTAGCATCTGTACCAAATGTAGGTTGGTCTTGTGCCATGGAGGTCGAACTTATCAACTTCTCTATTTTTTTGAACCCCATGGTTGAAGTAGTTGTCAATGCTTCAAAATGGGCTTCATCAGATGACTTAGACTGCTGAAGTCTTTCAGGAAGTAATCTGATTTCATCCCCAAGACCTTGAAGAAGGCCCATAAGAGCAGGATGGGGGGGAGTAGCCACGCCCTCAGTTTGCACATGCATTTTTTCCTGGCTAACTCCTGTAATGGTTATCTTCTCCTTTGTTGCTAACTTCAAATGCTTAATTATTTGTAAGCATCAATTTTTAAAAAAGTCAAAAATAGTTTATTACATAAATTTAAAATATGAAGTTTCCATTTGTGGATTACCTGCTGTCCTTGTAGAGAATCAATAGAGCATGATAGCTTCTTGTCCAAAATAGATCCCCATCTAAATGGACGAGGAATTGCTTCTCGGTCAATTGGCTGCCGCAATCTTGTGTGCTCTAAGAACCACACCTGCATGGACCATTGGTTTATTTAAATTATACAAGAATGATGACGAAACCTAAAATGTTTTATAAAAACTTACAGCCAGAGCAGCCGAAAAGCCAAAATGTTGGCATTGCCATGCTCTCCCCCAGCTATCCTTCTCTTGGGAGTTGTGTTCCGGCCGGATCTCTTCTCACGGACTACAGTCACAAAGTCATCAAATTTGCGCAATGTCATCTCTGTGACTGCAGCCGCCCAATTATAACTGCCAATTTCGTTAATGTTGTCCAAACAATAAGCATTTGTGGTGGACAAGATGGGAAAGACGTGTCTTCAACATCACAAGGATCATCCGATTGTACTAGTTGTCGGATAAGTTTTGTCACCACCTTCCGATCAAAACTTAGCTTGGCCCCAAACCGGTGGTGCAACTTTGACAACTTAATTGGAGAAGAATAATGTGGGACCCTCAGCCCACAGCAAGGCAAACCCAAAATGAGGGCGGCATCTTCAACAGTAAATGTAAGAGTTTTCTTGCCTATCTGAAAATTACTTGCACCCTTAAAGGTATGAGCAATCTCCTCTATGAGAGTCATCTTGAATATGGCTCAATGATTGCTGTCAACAAAATGAGCAAACAGGGTTGTCCTCATCATGACCCTATGGCAATCATGAAACCCCATTTGATCTCTCTCCTTCACATAGTTCCTTCAAAGCATTTTTAAATTCTGTAGGAAATTTCAAGAAATTTGTTAGGTTCCAAATGTGCAAACATTATATAGAAAGCTGATGGAAACATCCAAATTAACATGCCAGCCAAAAAGGTATGAAAAAATTCGTGTTATGTAAAGAATGCATAAAAATTGAGGTGATTTTGTGTAAAAGATGAGATCCAAAATAGTATCTATAAGCTGCAAACTCTACTGTTACACTACCAAATAGGAGAATTGGGATCCTAACCTTAATTAACAGGTTTCCTAACCTTAAAAATTAAACATTTCTGATATGAATGCACAAATTTGAAGCTGAAAAATGTTTAAAAATAAAACAATGTAAACAATTTTGTTGAGGTGAATTTCAAGGTAAGTTGAGCTCCAAAATGCTCAGTGTGGTCTGCAAATGACTCATGTTATGATACAAAATAGCATAGTTGGGCACCAAAACTACCTGCACTTCCCAAATTAATAGCTCATGCCAAATAAATTGAAAAATTATAGATATGTGAAGAATGCACAAATTTTTGGCTGAAAATTAATACTTAACATGTTTATGTCATGTGAACGAAAAAATGTAAAGCAGGCTATTGAGGTAATTAAGAAGAAAATTTGAGCTCTTAAATGATCAGGTACTTGGGCTTCAAAGTGCTCATAGTTCCTAAAACATAACCACAAGAACTATAAAACCCCGTAGGCATACCAAATTAATAGGCCAACTTCTAAAATAAATTTCGAATACATCTTAATATGTGAACAATGCATGAACTTGGGGCTGAAAATTAATTAACATGCTTATGCCATGTCAAAAAAAAGGGGATCCAAACAATACTTTGAAACATGATAGTTGGGCTCCAAAATGTGGTGCCAAATAAATTAAAAATTTCTAGATATGTGAAGAATGCACAAATTTTAAGTTTCCAACATGTAGACACAAAATGTAAGAAAATCCGTTAAACATCCCAAATGAATGGGCCATGCCAAATGAAATTTGAAATAATTCTGGATATGTGAAGAATGCACAAAATTGAGGAGTCAAAATTGGTTAGCATGCTTATGCCATGTAAAAAAAAAAAAAATTCAGGGATGCAAACAATCCTATTGAGGTAATTTCTTTTAAAAGATGAGCTCCAAAATACTATCTATAGGCTGCAAACACTACTGTTAGGCTACCAAATAAGAAAGTTGGGCTCCAAAATGTGAAACAATTCCTAAAATACAGACACAAAATCTAGGAAAACCTGTTAAACATCCCAAATTAACAAGCCATGCCAAATGAAAATT
Source organism: Colocasia esculenta (assembly GCA_014218235.1). Taxonomy (NCBI): domain Eukaryota; kingdom Viridiplantae; phylum Streptophyta; class Magnoliopsida; order Alismatales; family Araceae; genus Colocasia; species Colocasia esculenta. The sequence continues at coordinate 52,454,160 of CM024764.1, read as the reverse complement.
GAAATAATTTTGCATATGTAGAGAATGCACAAAATTGGGGAGTCCAAAATACTTAACATGCTTATGCCATGTAAAAAAAAAAGGATCCAAACAATCTACATTAAGGTGATTTTTTATAAAAGATGAGCTCCAAAATACTATGTGTAGGCTACAAACTCTACTGTTAGGCTAAAAAAATCTTCTTATGTGAAGAATGCAAAAAAATGGGCTGAAAATTGCTTAGCATGCTATGCCATGTAGAAAAAAAAAAGGATGCAAGCATCCTATTGAAGTGATTTTTTATAAAGATGAGCTCCAAAATACTATCTATAAGCTACAACCTCTAATTAATGCTAACCAAAATAGGCAAATAGAATCCTACCTTAATTTAAACAAGTTTCCTAACCTTCAAAAAACTAAACAATTCTGATATGTGAAATGCACAAATTTGAAGCTGAAAAGTTAACATCTTAATGTCATGTAAAAATAATATAATGTCGGACATTTTGTTGAGGGAATTTGAAGATAAGCTCCAAAATACTATCTATAGGCTGCAAACACTACTATTAGGCTACCAAATAAGAAAGTTGGGCTCCAATGTGAAACACAATTTTAAAACAGACACACAAAAACCTAGAAAACTCGTTAACATCACAAATTAAGAAGCCTTATCCAATGAAATTGGAAATAATTTTGGATATGTGAAGAATGTACAAAATTGGGGAGTCCAAATTGGTTAGCATGCTTATGCCATGTAAAAAAAAAAGAAAAAAAAATTCAGGGATGCAAACAATCCTATTGAGGTAATTTTTTTTAAAAGATGAGCTCCAAAATATTATCTATAGACTGCAAACACTACTGTTAGGCTACCAAATAAGAAAGTTGGGCTCGAAAATGTGAAACAGTTCTTAAAATACAGACACAAAATCTAAAAAAACTCGTTAACATCACAATTTAAGAAGCCTTGCCAAATGAAATTTGAAATAATTCTGGATATTGTGAAGAATGCACAAAATTGGGGAGTCCAAATTGGTTAGCATGCTATGCCATGTAAAAAAAAAAAAAAAATCAGGGATGCAAACAATCCTATTGAGGTAATTTTTTTAAAGATGAGCCCCAAAATTATCTATAGGCTGCAAAACTACTGTTAGGCTACCAAATAAGAAAGTTGGGCTCGAAAATGTGAAACAGTTCCTAAAATACAGACACAAAATCTAGAAAAAATAGTTAAACAACCCAAATTAAGGGGCCATGGCAAATGAAATTTGAAATATTTCTGCATATATAAAGAATGCACAAATTTGGGGTCCAAAATGCTTCACAGGCTTGTTCAAGTCAAAAAATATAGATGTAAATAATTTTGTTGAGATGAATATGAAGGTAAGTTGAGCTCCAAAATGCTCAAGTAGGCTGCAATAGACACAAGTTAGACACCAAATACAGTACTTGGGCTCCAAAATGTGGGCTTTGTAAGCAACCCAAATGAAGATGAGAAGATGCACAATTTGGGGCTAAAAATACTTAACATGGTCACCTCATCTAAAAAAAAAATGTAAGAAATATTAATGAGATTATTTTGAAAAGAAGTTGAGCTTATGCCTCAAATTGTGAAGCTTTCAAAAAATACACAAGATGTACACCAAAATACTATATATATTAGGATACAAAAATAGTGTTTTCTTGTGAGATTTCGAAAACATAATCTTGAGAGACAAGCCAAGAACTAGGGTTTATTAACTTTATTCAAAAATATAGTGTGCTTAAGATATCCGC